>JARHVA010006946.1:397500-455000 GCA_037957365.1 Torreya grandis
TTGGACATCGTTGTCATTATGATATATTTAATTTATCTTATAAATTATAATTTAATATTTATCCTTTGGTTTATAAGTCAAATATTTTATATCAATTTTATCATGTAGTTCCCACAGTACCATACTACCATCTAAAATCTATCACAAATTGACTAAAATATCAAGATTTTTTTTATGTTAAATAATTATATTAAGTAAAATACGCAATGCGAGTAAAATTATGTTAGAAGGCCATACTAAACAAAATCAAGTGTTATTCCATAGCAAGACTTTACTATGCAAAATCAAGTGCCATATTATTAGAATAATATTATTTTAATGTAGTAGAAGAGTACCCACTATATCTATGAATTGAAAAATCTCCTTAAACCTCCCAAAAAAATCCTCATTATACCTCCCAATAAAAATCCTCCTTAGACCCCATAATAAAATTCTCCTTAGGCCTCCCAAGAATAGGAAATCAAGTGCTTAAGCTAAATCAAATATAAAACCACCACTTCTAATGGGTGGGATGATGGGTTAAATACTTTTCTACACAAGCTTATCCATCACACATTATAGTTATTTAACAATATACTTATTCTCTCCCATAAATACATAAGGCATGTAATGCTCAAATTACTAAGATACATGAAACCAACATTAAGTATAGTAAAATACCAAACTGAATTAACTCAATAATTTAAATAGATCAAGAAAATAGAGGTTAAAAAGAGTGTTTTTAAAATTTAAAGGATAAAACATATAAAAAAATCATCACAATAATTTAGTAAATTGAGATCAAAGTAACCAAAAATGAGTGTGATCTATAATATCAAAAATCATCAAAATATATTCTTACAAGTTTAAATTATATAAAAGTAAAAAAAAAAAAGATAAAATAAATAAATTTTTTGTTTATAAATCAACTTAAAATTTTAATCAGTTAAAATAAATTCTAATATAATAACTTGTAAATAGTCCACAATATTACACTATGTGGCTACGGAAGACACACAAGGGTAGAAGGAAAAAGAAAAACCCTTGATTACCTTCATGAGATAAGGGAAATATATTATTATAATATCATCTTCCATATTCATACCAAACAAGGTTCATAAGAATATTACATAAGAGTGTTTATCATAAGGTTTGTGTTAATCAGATTTGACTTTTAGGTCAAATTAGGGCACCCCTAGTTAAAAACATGACTTTTAGGTATTATATGGGTCCAAAATAGATTACACAAGGTATTTATAGGTTAATTAATGTTATTTGATGTTATAATAGTCTTGGTCCTTAGTCTTTTTAGTCCCTTTAGTCATTTTGGGTCATTTTGAGGTAAAAAGGTCCATTTAATGAGTTTTATAGATTTATTAGGAAGTGTGAAGGCTCAAAAGGATGATTTCACATCCCATGTGTCCTGATAGGTCCTAACTAACTAAAACCAACTAAAAAGTGGTAGGTTACTTAGAAAAAGGATAGTTTTCTTGAGGAATAAAAGAAGTTTGGTACTTGTACAACTCCTTGGGAAGTGTGCCACATGGGAAAGGATCATGGTATGTCTCTTAAAATTCTCAAATCTTAGTTTCATGTTTTATTTTCTCTATAAGTTCCACTTTTGGCCAAAAAATGTTCTACTCTTTTTTCACCCTTCTTACCAATAAAAATTGACCGTAAGGTTTATACTTGGTACAATCAACATAAGAGGTGTCAATAAAAATAATATTGTGGGTGTATTATACACTTAGATTCCATTTGATGTTTGGTTTTAGAGTAATTGTGGTATGACCTTTATGAACCATTCCTAAGAAGTTAACTTTTCAAATATACTTTATAATTTATGTACCCTAAATGTTTTGCTTTAGTTTGATCAACTCTAGACAATCCACTTATTGAGATTGGATATAGATGATTTTGAATATGTACCCTCATGTCTCCCATGCTTTATTTCATGTTTCATGGTGTTTATACAAGCAAATTATCTCATGTTGTACGAAGGTGCCACCATGTGTAGTCTCAATCAATTTTCCATATTTGTTGATGTTTGTCCCTTATAGGAGGTCTCATAGGAATGTGATGTGATTTTTTACATGTTATAATTCTATAAATACCACCTTAATTTCATACTAGACCTTGAAACATTAAACCTTGTCTTCTACACCCAATCTTGTCATACTCACTGTTAATTCCTTACCTATTCTCAATTATAACCATTTTTTTAAACTATGACCATGCTTATAAAGTATTAGATAAGATTATAAAGGGTGATTTTCATGTTATTGTGGTATGATAATTCATTTTGGACAACCCAAGTACAATAAAAGACCCTGATAGTAGTCATATACAACATATACAATTTGGCAGCCAATACAAGTGCACATGTAGGTACCTTCAGCTATATAAGCATGTGGGAAAATGTTTAGGATTGGTTTTAAACCTTTTATGTTGAAAATTAGTCATTTTATAACTTTTTTAGTACTTATAATAGGTTAAAAATACTTATGTTAGTCATACTATTCACATTCTATGCTTTTCCTGTATACTAAAAATCAACATCTATATGTGATCTAACAGAGAGCATGTGAACCATTATGAGGTGTTATAATTGATGATAAAACTCTTTTCTAGGCCCTAGAGTGAATAAAACATCATGCATATCATTTTTAAAGGCTAAGCTATCTGGGTAAGTTGAAGATCACCTTCAAAGCATGAGAAGACAATTTTAGGCCTTTTTCCCTTAAATTTACAAAATAGAGGTCCAAGGGTTTTTGAAGATAGCATAAAACATTATTTAAAAGACAATAAATTCCTCCCAGTTGATAAATATTTTATTCCCCGTATAGGATAGGACACTTGAAAATTTGGAAGAGTAGATGATAAAGGGAAGGCAGTGTTTGAGAGTCCTAAAGTTTCCAAATTATGATTGAAATTCTACGATGTTATCTACAACAAGATGAATCATTATCATTTTTAGGCATAATAAGTGGACCTAATGCTTGAGACTAAGTGAAGATGTTTTATGAACTAATAATCAAAAATATTGGCAAGATAGGCATCAAAATATGCATAGAGGAGTATGTTGCATCCATAAGGTGAAGATAGTCTGTATAACTGACTTAGAAGTATCCACCTATGGCTAGTCTTCAAAAGATACACTCAACACTAAGTGCCAAAATAAAAATATCCACTTAAAGAGAATTTTTTAAACCTACTAAGTGAAGGTAAAACTTATTAATTTAAAGGTCATCAAATTATGAATATATAGTGTGTTTTAGGTCTTATAGACACCTACATATATCCTTCTATGGAGAAAATAGGCACATATAGCTGGAAGGTAGTTAATGACTCAAACATGGGGTTGGATGATGTCTTAGATCATTAAAGTTAATATAATTTTGAATTCAGGTATTATTAAGTGAAAGGGAATATAAATCTTCAAATAAATTATTCAAATAGCATGAGAAAGTCTAAGTTGCACATAAAAGCAGGGTTTCTCAATCATAGGCATGAAGGACTTAGTTATGAGTTTATAGTGCATGGGAAGGGTCAAAGAGAGATGGGAAATATAAAATAGGTAGATTAAAACATAAATTTAGACTAGTGTAATCTTCATAATCCATTAACATGATGGAATAAACCTATGCAGACCCCTGATGACCCTAGGTGCACCTACAAACCAACCTTAAATGATTGTGACAGGCAATAAGCTTAAGGAGTGATGATGCTTAGTGTTGGAAATATAAAAACATGATATAAAAGCTCAAATTATTTATATTTGACCTATAATATTAAATTATATTCTTTATTCACTAAAATTATGGTGTAACTAAGCAAATCTCTACCTACATGAACTCTAACAAGTAGAACCTAGTCAAAAGCAAAACCCAATTTTGACTAAGCAAGGTGTATATATAAGAGCATGGATTTTTGAAATGATAATATGAATGGATATAACCTTAAAAATATTCATATAAACTCATTAAAACATCATGATGTAGTTTCAAAATAGAGAAAGAGTTCTAACCATGCAAAACAAAGTCCCTTGAAAGAAACCCCTGCATACAGTCTCTTTAACATGGTCTATTTTAGATTTTTTATGTTTTGAAGGATATATCCTTGGGGTAAGAGGATTTGTTTTTAAAACATCCCTAGTAATTTAATATTATCATTAAATACTCATAGTTCCTAAGAGAACAAGGGAAGAACCCCCTATTTTGTCTCAGATAGGGGGTACTTCCCCTTGTACAAGATTGGTAGACCAGGAGAATGAGGACAAAAGAGTAGAATAAAATATAAAAGATAACTATATGAATATTTATAAATTTTTAAAATATATAAAAAAATCATGAAAACTAATCACATGAAGGTTACACTCAACAAGGTGTTCCATACCCTTAAGGTTATAGTCGGGGCTATAAGGAATGATGAAGCTTTAGTGATAGATGAGGGAGTCATCTTCACTTATAATATTTGATATGATTTATATAATATTTAAACATTATTATGGAAATATTTTACAAGTTTATAAACTATTTGGAGTAAATTCAAACCATCAAAAGTCATTTTGAGCCCAAAGGTGCAATCAAGCCTATTAGGCAAGATTCAATCCTAAGGCCAAATAAGGGGTCGTTCACATTTTTAGAATGATTTGAGAATATACATGGATTTAAAAATATTTTTTGGGTCAATATAGATTTTATAAATCTTTTGAGAAGAAAATAAACCCCTGAGGAAACCATTTTTAGCTCAAAACTAACTTAGACTTATAAAGAAGGTGAAAAGAGATCGATTGGTCAATTTTTAATGCTTATATCTTTCATGGAGTATTACATGGATGAAAAAGTAGTTATGGGAAGTTATTATGGGTATTAAGTCCATTTTTTTGGATTTTTTTTGAAATTTTTATTTTTTATTTTTATGAACAAAGCGTAAGAGTCAAAACTATCAGAATCCCTTATAAACCCTGATTAAGGACCATTTTGGAGAAATAAAGTTATAAAGCTAATATTATGGAATAATTTTACCATTAAACCAATTTTAAATTTTATATTACTCACTCAATATCCATTCCATTCTTTTTGGCTGCATGGAATTGTATGGATAGTGGGGACATAGGGTATTTTGACCATTATTTTAATGTTTTATAGGTTCTAAAAGGACTCAAATAATGAAATAAAATTTATGAGGAATATTTATACTTATTATAACTCTCCATGTTAATTTAATTAATTATAAAATATTCTAAGTGTTCAAACAATAGCCTTCATCTTAGCCAATCAAAACTAGCCTATTGAACAAACTAGTGAGAAGGTTAGAGATCTTCATGTGAGGTGATTTTAATGTGTCCCTAATGCTTATAAGGCCATTTATGGTATTTAAAGGTTTAATTAAATCCATCCCATGTATTTTAATTGAAAAATAAATCCAATTTTTAGGCCAAGTGTGTAGGGTGTATGAAGGGAGAGTTTTTTGGACTGTATATGATGATAGCTCATTTCCAGGTGATTCCAGATGACCAAGCCTCAAACAAATACATGGATAGGAATTTTTGAGACCCATAAACTTAATTAAAATAATCATAAGTATTATTAATTATTTATTATATGTTTACATGGGACCAATCATGAGGGAAATTTTTTTGAGCCAAGACAAGGAGTTTTATGCCATTTTTCATGAAATTTATGCCTTGAATTGACACTTAGGATTATTGAACTTGCATGGTTCATCCCAAATCACATTATAATGAAAAATAAAATTATTTTATTATCTTTAAAATTGTCCTTGTGACCCTTGTAATTCTCTCTTCTCCTCCCTCTCTCAAGTTCTATAAAAACTAGCCATTTTGGCATTACAATCTATGCTTCACCTCTTTATCAATAATAATATTTATCAATAATACATAATATTTTATCAATAATATTATTATTTTTACCTCTTTCATGACTATTAATTATCATGTTTTTTCATTCTTTCACCTATTTATAGCCTCTTCTTCCAAGGAATGTGAAGTGTTCAAGGAGATGTCTAGGTTTGATTGATTTAGTGTATTCACTAGTTACATTCAATTCCCATTGTATAGTTCTCCTATCCTAAGGAATTCATCCATAACCTAATAATGTAAAATTTATGTCAAAATACATAGATTGAAAAGGTGTATGTTCAGTTTGTCCTTTGTTTTCATGTGTAACATGATATTAATAGGAAGTCACAAATATATTTGGTGTATCACCTCCCTTAGGTTATATTTATTTAATTTATCTCTCTCCCTTTTTATCCCCCAAAAGTTTAGTTGTATTTTCAATCCAAAGTGGTACATCAGGGAAGCTATCCATATCTAAAGATTCACCTCATCCTTAGGCTATGCACAAGCCTAGAGGTTTTTCCATTCTGACACATGGATGCGGAGATATTTTACATATCCAAAAAGGGTGAAAATACAAGTGACAAAACTTAAGTTACAAGGATGGAGTTTACACTACTTGATAATTTCACATGGGCATGATAGGCACACATTATGTCATAAGTACATCTATATTGACAAACTTACAATTTGGATACCTAAATTAATTTCCATTTTTTTACACCACAACATCCACATCATGATCAAAATTAAATATTATTATTTAGAGAATTTGTTTTAATAGGTTTATCACATATAAAAATAATTCATGGGTTTAACCAATAGGTTTTAGTTACACATAAATATGGACTGATACCAAGGTTAAGGAAGATATAATTTAGTTCATGGTATATTTTTTTACATTATATCATGACCATGGATCCAAGGGAGTAAAATTACATCTTAATAGGATGTACCAATTTTATTGGTATTACACAAGGATCAAGGTCAATTCATCGATGAAAATTAAAATACACAAGTCTCATATGTAGTCACAAGTTGTTATAAAAAAAAATTATCTATTAAAATATACTATAAAAGAGGTCACTTATTGTAATGTATCTATGTGTTTCAAGGTATCTCATAAGTATTTCATTGAATTCCATAGTTATCTTACCAACCATGAAACATGTTATTGTGTAGTGACAAGGTCAATTGGCTTCCCCAAATGTAATGCTTTTTTATTTTTAATATCTCTATGTTCTAAAGCTATAAAATTTAGAAGAGTTATTATGTATGTTTTTAATATTATTATTATTATTATTATTTTGAAAAATTAATTACATACAAAATTAATATATCTCCACACAATCTACCTCAAGATACAAGGAAAAAAATATTGCACAAGATAATAGATATAAGTTGAAATTTTCATAGATAAGGTGGGGTTACAAAAATATAGTTAAATATACTTCATAGAAGAATAAAATTACGATAATGTCATATGGTGCCTCTCAAAATCAAATCATAATTTCATTGATTATAATATCATAGTATAATATCATAAGTAAAACAAAATTTGGGCCCCAAATTTGACCCAAATCAAGGTATTGATGTTCATGCCCTAGGTGCCCTATCACCTAAATCATTATGCTCTTTAGAAGCTAAGTCATTTTAAATCCACCTACCTTACCCATCATCAACTATTTTTTAAATAAAATGTGCCTTAGATGGGCAATATATAATAAAATGACCAAAAATCCCACATAAGAAATAAGAAGTTATAGAATTTCCTTTCATGGTTTGGGCCCCTAATGATTTACTTGACCATGCACATGTAGCCTCTACAGGTCTACTTTATGAATGCTAGTGAACTCAAGTTAAACTATTTTTTGTCTTGAGGCTACTAAATTCTTAGTACATGTAAAAATTATACCATAAAGACAGTGAGGATGTATCTCGTGCACCTTCACCTACTACTTAGTGAAACATATTAAGTAAGATGGTATTTATATACTCAGTTGATGTTATTACATGGGTCTCAAAATATGTTTTTGATGATGAAAGGGGATCTCTCAAGTAGTTCTTAAATTTAGGGTAACCTCTCCTCTAAAAAATTTCATCATACACTAAAAGTTTTGGAGAATTTGGAGGTTTATTTGAGTCAATTTCTCAGGTGATGCCTCTTGATTATTCCCATTGTAGGAACTACCCATCATGTCCTCATGAAATACACTACAAGTATACAAGAATAAAAAATAATAGAAAAGTGTCCATTTGTGGATAAACAAACCAAATATCCTAATGTTAAAATTAGGCTCTAATACCAAAATGTCATTCCCAAAAAATTAGAAAAAAATATAACCTCAACTAAAATCTATGGAAAATATGGGGATTTTATTTTTAAAGCTAATATGTTTAACAACACATTAAAAAATCTCATACACTATAATAAGAGTGACACAATAAAATATTTTTATTGGTTTATTTTATCATTATTAATTTCAACATGACATTTCCCATAAAAGTGTTAAATAAGCAATAATGGTAAGGGGGATTCAAATAGGGAAAATTTGCAGCATCAAACTTATCTTAGGCCTACAATACAACTAACCAAATCAAAAAGTTATTAAAAATAATTTTTTTATCAAATTAAAAAATAAGAGGTTTTATAAGATAATATAAAAATAATGTGAGGGATGATTGTGAATCAACCCTAACCTAGCTTATGTCTTAAACATGATGCCCCCATAACTTGGTAACCTACATATCTAATATTTAGAATCAGGTTATAATGTAGTTATCCTTAGATTTATGATGAGTCTCATCTATAAGACATCATCACCAAAAGGGGTTGGAAATATAATATAATAAGGAACAAGATAACATGACTAAAGTGAGCTTATATAATATCTAGATGTCAAACATGAGTCGGAACCACACACAACAATTTATTATCATAAAATATTTGGAGAACTCAAGGTGAATATACTTACCCAAAATCACTATTATTCAAGAGCATAAATAGGGATCAAAAGTAATGACAAAGGAACATAAATTATTTTGACCCAAATAGATTATAATTCTTAACAACTATGCCTTACACTACTCAGAGAAGATCCATTTCTTGAGAGAGTTTTCTAAGATTGAATAACACAATGCTCACTCACTAGAGTTAAAATGAGGGACACTACCTAAAAACATACTAAATTTAAAACCATAATAAATCCAAGCATACCACTATGTTATTGATTACAATTAATAATACCATAATATAAACCTTACGTATAAATGTTATACTAGTTAGTTGTTAATGCCTTAGTTACAAGAGCTATATATTTAGTTATCGATCATGTATATTAGGAGAGCATCCTAATGGTTAGTAATCTATTATTGTTCCCACTCCTTGAGATACCTACATATGTATGTGATTATCACCTTCATACATAAAATTAGGGTAGTTATTATGTCACTTGTTATGCAAAACTAGTGTTAGATATATGTGAAATCATTTGGTCTTGGCCAACTCTTTTATGATTAATCTAACATAGATACCATTTTTGGGTTGCACTGAAACCACTAATTGGTCCAATAATTGTTAGGACTACCAAGAGCTAAGAGAGACATTCAAACATATTGAAAAAAGTGAATTTATACTTCACATTACCAAGTAAGAAATAACCCAATAGAACACTTGACTACTAATAGAACACCTTCCTAGGTATAATCCAAATGGAAACTAAGATATTATATAAAAAATGTGTTTAAGGCCCAAAACTAAAAATAAATAACTCAAATTCATTGTCACAAGTTGGTCATAGCATCCATGGGTCACACTTAAGTATCTACACCTTTCAATTAGGCCTTAGTAGCCCTTATAGGTTTCATGGAGACCTATTACCCATTTATCACTTCATCGAGTAAAATAAGAACAAAATATCACTTTAAAATACATTGGTCCACTCCATATTACCTTTAAGACATCTTCAAGTGATTTCTCTTGCCAAAACACTTTTCTACTAAAACACAAATTGCTCAAACATTATTCTATACATATAACCACCATGAATAAACATACAATCAAATTTAGATATAAATGTATATAAATTTACAAACATTTAGACCCTATATTAAAATTTTACAGATGTGCCTTTAAGTTATCTATAACTTTTCCTTTTACACCATTATCAAATTCTACACATATCAAAAGTTATAGCTCAAAAACTCATCATTGGTTTTCCTTCATAAATTTGAATATTTAAATTACAACAATCACCATGTAAATACAAAACATCTGACACATTTCATCATCTTTTGTCCCTTGGAAAATTTTTAAAAAAATTCTCCATTGATGTCCTTACAAGATTCCTAACTTTAACTCATTAATGCTCACCATTGATCATTGATCCTTGCTTCTAAGATCATGCCACTTGGAAGCTATGTGTACCTTATACACACATTGACTATTTGAATAAAAAATTACCATTGATATCCATCTATATAAACACACACATGTTTTGAACTTCTATCAAATCATCGATATTCAGACATATGTCACAAACATGTACAATATTAGGAACCTTTGATAAATTGACTTCATATGCATTGTTAATATCTATTTGAAAAGATCACATGCTTCATTAAATCCTTATTTTTTTAGTTTAATTTATCACCATAGATAATTATTTCCCAATTAAACACTCACCATATATATTTGATAATGAAAATTTAGATAAGTATGGGAACCACTGCAATCTGCGTAGAAGTCCAACTTTGTACCTTGATAACTTTTGTTATGCTCAGCCTCATGACCTAAAATTTGAACCACAAGATAAAATATCATAGGGGAATACATAAATGTATCAAAATTATCTTCAAACCTTCACATGTGTTAAATATTATGCCATCAAACTACTTACTTAGCCTTGTCTACCAAGATGACTACTTAAACCTACACACTCATATGACCACTCTAATGAATTCATTTCACTTCCATAATCACTCTAAGAACTTATAACACCCAATAAGATATATACAACATGACCATACCATAAATATATCAAACAAAAAAATTGTCATTAATGACCTATTATCTCATTCTCTCTTTGACATCAATGACAACCTAACATCAATAACCATGCTCAATAATATCCACCTTTGTCATTGATGGAAAAATACCCTAAAAATTACTTCTTAATCATTTTAAATCCTTCATTATTACATTTATCCCCCTTTGACATTAATGATAAAGGGTCTCTTCCTCAACATTCCAACAATCATTCCTTAACATCATGTATGAATTAAAATACTATTTAAGATGTTCAAGATACATATATAGTTTTAATCATATGAATCAATTGGTTCCCCTTTGTTATGAAAAAACTAAAATTTTACTTGTCTAATCCTTGGACCTATAAAACTACTCGTATAGATTAGAAAGCTCCCCTAACATCAAGCTCCATCTCATGTCATCTTTTCTTTGACATACACCAATTTGAACTTGGGATTTTATGATGCTTGGACCTATCTACCTACATAACTCATAATCTCTCTTTTATCATGCATGAAGGTTCAATACCTTGTCAAAATACATGACTTGATTTGATCAAGTCATCATACCAATCTTATTTAATTCACAGTTATAGAGGATATATTCACACTTCTATTATGACTGAAGCATCTTCACATATACTCCCCCTCACATCATGCACATCTTCTTCAAGCCACTCAATCTAACTAGGTTAGCTCCCCCTTAACTAGTCACTTCTTTCATATTATTAATTTAAATACAACATACATTTGTATTAATTGGCATTTTAATCATTATCTAGAGCATACACACTTTCTTCCATAAATGAAATATGTCTCCTAAAAAGCATAGGTAGAGATACCCACTTGTCATAGATGGACTAAATATCCTAAAACTTAGGAGTCTCCCATATCTCTATGATCTTACTTTACTTAAAGTTCTTATTCATCCTCACATTGACTTTGAATGAGTTTTCAACCTTATTCTTTTCTTTTATCTCATGATATTGCTTGATTTCCTTGTCCATTTGGGTAGATAAGGCTTATTATTTGATACTCAATTTTTTTTCACTATTCTATCATGAGAAATAATCCACTTTGATCATATTTTTAATTTATCTCCTTAGGCCTCCATTCACTATGGCTCCTTATCTTCGTGATAGGATTGATAATTTTTGAAGTAGAATAATGATCAATCTTGTAGAACCTTACTATGTGACCTCTCTTACAACATTTGAAACAAATGAGGTTTCTTAGATTTTACATACCTTGTGATTTATATATATGATAATTCCTTGATGTTTCATGAATTCATTAATGTACCTGATCATTTGGCCTCCTGATGAAGATAATACAAAGCTTTGTAATATGACCAAATCCTTGACACTTATCGTAAAAGATGCCATTCCTTATTTATGAACCTATTGAATATATTGATTGATTATGTTATTCATTATTTTCATTATCTTTCTCATAATTCCATGTAAATTCATTCTTTGAGAATCTTTTACATTATTTTGACCTATGACCAAACTGATTGTAAGAGTAACAATGACCATTGAAATTTGCATACCTCATATCATTTGGTTGTCTAATATAATTTGTCTTCATTCTATCAATACCTTCATTCCTTGACTAATTATTGATCTTAAAATCCTTTATCTTGTCTTTAGTTACATGATTTTTTTCTTCTTTGTATCTAAGACTAAATCTATCACTATCATGATTTTGACTACTCAAAATATTATCAAGATCATTTGAGCTCTTTTCATACTTCAAAAATGATTTAAAATTACAATATTTCTTGTCTAACTCAGATTTTAATGACTCAATTTCAATCACATACCTTAATCACTCGACTTATTTGGCTATTAGGCTTGTAGACATAGTTTCTAGTTGAATATTGAGATGCTTGATAGTATATTCATGTTCTTCAGTGTCATTATTCATTCTTGATTCAAACACATTGAGTTGATCTTCATAGTCTTTGATTTGTGGCATCATCTTCTTATTATTTTTCTTTTCAATCTTCAAATCTTGAAGAACATTCATCAATTCATCCTTATTATCTAAATCATCAATTGTATCTTTACTTATATATTGATTTATTTTCATATGCAAAGAATCTATATTTAATTAACACATATTACACTCTTCATATTTACTCTTTAATTATTCACTAAGAGGAAAAACTTAAGTTTCAAACTATTGTTTGATCTCATCTTACTAATTAACCTCATTAATCAACCTTACTTCAAAAATTCCAATTTTTTCCTCATAGGATTTGATCAAGAAATCTTGTTTTTTGTTCTTCATTTGTAGTATCTTCATTTCTTCCATAGTATCTAGATATTTATCTTCAAGAGTGACTTTATCATCTTCTTCTTCTGAGTTATCTCTACCAAATAAATATCTACTTAAATAAAATTCACCTTAATCATCACTAAAATCCATGAATATTGTCTCCTTATGCTCATTATGAAAAGAATCATCACTATCAGATGTGTTTACTTCTTTTAGAAATAAATTAATACCATCTTCATGTTAAAGTTTCTTACTACCTTTGTATTATTCCTTATTTCCATTTTTCTTAATAAAGAACTTATTTTACTTTCTAGGACCCTCATATTTATCATGTTCATCCTCATGAGATTACTTATAATCTTCTTTGATTTCAAACTTGTCTAGACATTTAGTTGTAAAATGACCAACTTTACCACATGAAAAAAATTTAAAAGGAAGTTTTCCTTCATACTTACTTGATATTACATTAAATCTTCTTGCAATCATGGCTTCAAGTTTATCTTCAGTAAGATCAAAATCTTCAAGACTTAACTTGTTCTTCTTAGATTTTATCTCGTTGATCACCTTGAAGGTTGCTTCCTTCTTAGGAGGTCTATCCTCATCAACTCTCATCTCATATGTAGTAAGGATTCCATGTAGTTCATCCATATTAAACTAAGTGAGATCATGACTTTATTCTATAGTAGAAACTTTTGAATCAAACTTAAGTGTAAGCATCTTCAATACCTTTTGTACTATAGTAGCTTGATCAATTACCTCTCCAAGACATTTGATCATGTTTAATATCTCATAAACCATTATAATATAGGATTCCACAATATAGTCTTCCTTCATTTTGATACCTTTAAATTTCCTTTGGTAGGTCTACAATTTAGCTAGTTTTAACTTTGAGTCTCCATCATAGATATTTTGGAATTTGTCTAAACTTTCCTTGGTAGATTTGAAATGGGTCACTTTGGTAAACTCAGCCTCAGATAGACCACAAATGATAGAATTCATAGCTTTAGAATTATTCTCAATCAAACCTATTTTTATCAGTATTAGTTAGAGGAGTAGATTGTGTAGTATAACCATATATGATATATTTCCAGGTATCAAATCCTAGAGACATGATGTGTGTTCTCATCCTTACACTCCATAAATCATAATTTGACCCATTAAATAATGGTGCTTGCTTTGTAGAGAAACTTTTATTTTTTTGGCTTTCCATATTTTTACCTTAGATCACCTTCAAGTGGTTAAACATCTAATGAATTTCCTACTCAAATACAAATTTTTGGAGGTGCAATCAATACGAGGGGGTGAATAAGTGATTTAAGATATTTTAAACTTCAAATGTAATCCTTTAAAACTCTTAATAAATGACCAAAAGTATTCATAAATAATGCAATGTTTTTATCAAAATGAATAATAAATATGATGAAAGATCATACACAACATAATATCAATGTGGGAAACCATCTTGGGGAATAAATCCCACTCTCAAGACTGTAAACACATGGACTACTTATATTATAATATGATCATAAACATGGGACCTTTTATTGAAGCACCCACCTCACAAGGATCATCCACCCATAAATATGAATAATAACCCACACAACACCTATGAAATCAAAAAATCTAGAACTGTGATTACATTTCAATCTACTTGGAAAAAAATGTATAACACCTCTCTTTCAACTCATCACACATACTCAAACTTGCTCATAAAATAAATGATTTAAAACACCCCTTTTGAATCACTCTAGTCTTCTTTACTCATCCTTGATATGCTCTATACTTAAATCCATCCATAGAGCATAGTCCCTCTAATCTATTTCTTTTATCTCTATCTTCTTCTCTTTTGACACATACTCTTCAAGTCTAGAAACCATTACCTTGGTCATCAATCTTTATAGAGTCTTCATTAATATAAACTTATAGGTCAGCCAAAATAATTTTATTAATCCTTAAGACATCTATCATGCTAAGACATAGATCAAATTCATTGTCACAGGTCAGCCATAACATTCATGGGCCACACTTAAGTAGCTATGCCTTTCAATTAGGCCTTATTATCCCTTATAGGTCTCATGGAGACCTATTACCATTTTATCACTTCATCAGTCAAAAAAATAACAAAATATAATTTTTAAATACATGGTTCCACTCCATGTGACCTCTAAGACATCTTTAAGTGATTACTCTTGCTAAAACACTCTTTTCATAAAGCACAAATTGCTTAAACATTATTCTGTACATACAACCACCATGAATAAACATATATTCAACTTTAGATATCAATATCTAAAAATTTACAAACATTCAAACATTTTAATAAACTTTTATGGTTGTGCCTTGAAGTTATCTACAAGTTTTCCTTTCACACCATTTTGAAATTATGCATATATCAAAAGTTATAGCTCAAAAAATCATCATTGGTTTTCCTTCATTAATTTGAATATTAAAATTCCAATGGTAACTAAGTAAATACAAAACATTTGACACTTTTCATCATCTCATGTCCCCTAACAAAGTTGAACAAATAAACTCCTTTGATCTCCTCATGAGATTCCTAACATTAACTCTTTAACAGTCACTATTGAACATGGATCTTTGCTTTCAAGATAATGACACTTGGAAAATCTATATGCCTTTTGCACACATTGACTATTTGACTCAAACTAAACCATTGATATCCATCTCTATGAACATTTACATGTTGTTGATATTTAGTCAAATCATCGAGATTGAGACACATGTGATAAGCACATGCAATCTCAGTAACCTTTGACAAATTAACTTCATACATGTTATTGATCTCTATATGAAAAGATCATGTACTCAAGTAGATTCTTATTTAGTTATATTAATGCTCTCCATAGATATTTAGAACTTGATTAAATGTTAATTATAGATCTTTGATAGTGCAAATTTGGCTAAGTATGGGAACCACTGCAATCTACCTAAAAGGATAACTTTACACCTTAACAAATTTTTCTATGCTTAACCTCATGACCTAAAATTTGAACCCAAAGATAACCTATCATAGGGGAATCAATCCATCTATCAAAATACTCCTGAGCCCTTCACGCATGTGAAATATAACATCATGAAACTAATTACTCAGACTTATTTGCCAAGATGACTACTTGAACCTAGACACTCATATGACTACTCTGATGAATTAATTTCACTTCCATAAGCACTAATAACACCCCATAAGATCTCAAAAACATTAACATATCATCATGCTATTAAAAACAATTTATTTTTTATTAATTCACTTGTATTTCATGGTCTCTTTTACATCAATGACAACCTAACATCAATGATGATGCTCAACATTACCATCAAGTTTTTTTAGTATATTATATATCTTGATATAATATTATATAGTTAATTTTAAATTAAAATGTATTTTGTTGTGAATTATTACTATTTATAAGATAATATCCACCACTATAGTGAAATAAATTGAAAAATTGATGAAAAAGCATAATTGGTCTATATATATTATGTTCATATATATGGCATAATAATTAGATAAATAATTTTTCAATATATACATTAAGAATAGTTTGATATCTAGGACCATTTATTATTTAAAATTTATCATTGTAAATATTGTAAGGATATTTTGTCTCATATAGTGCATCTACCTAGCATAATTTTCTATTTAAAGTGATATTATGATGGGTTACTAATTTCATAACTCAAATAAAGAGGTGATATATCCTGTAAGCAACGAATATGCAAAATATTTTATGCAAGGGTTTAATATGACACTATGGAATTGGTAATAACTTGTAAATAAGTTTTTAATAAAATTATTGAATTTGAATTTAGTGATAAGAAGTTTACTAGAAATGTTTGGGGTCTTAATTAGAAATAATTACTTTATAAAATGTATGCATGGGGTTATACAATAATTTTTTAATCTTTACATTAATATGAAATGTATAAATGTATTTATTATTTAAATACCTATAGTCACTCAAAATTGGTCAAAAATATTTGATTATGTCATTTTTGGCCCTATTTCACTTTAATAGACTTTTGAACTTAATTTAGACCAAAATTTCCACCTCACCCTATCCTAAGCACCTTTTTGGACCTATTAATTTATATATTACTATCTAACATATAAAAAAATGTTATAAATTTTAAAATCACCTCTAAGCATATATATGGAAAATTATCAACCCAAAAATACAAACATTTACCTAAATAATAAGAACATCTAGTAGGGGACAATAGTGGTAGACATTATTATCCCATATAGGATGTTCCTGTCCTTAACCTTCTAATGGTTGAAATTTAAATTTAAAACCTCCCTTAATTTTTTATCTATGTTTTTAGGATCCTTATCTTGTTTTTTTCCATTTTGGATTGATATAAAGACATATTCAATTCATCTATTCTACCACTTGGTAATTTCAATACATATGCATATTTATATTACTGCACATTGACCAAAAATTCCCTATTCTTATAAATTATGATTATAATCATTTCAATTAGTCCTTATCCAATTAAAAATCCTATTTTATCTAATCTATAGAAAAACATGATTAATTATTCAGTCCAACTTTAGATGTACTCATATAGTCAAAGGAGCATAATTTCATAAACCACTCTATGTGGGAGAACTACATAGGCTTGAAATTCCATATTGAGATTATTTTATATGTAGTATCATTTAGGAATAACATGGGTGATTAGTTTTACGTCAACCCATTACACTCACCCTTTTATGTTTTTAGGTTTCTAATCATTGCAACCCTTATTAGGGTTTCAAATTTTAAGAAGCTACTTCTAGGTCTTCTATACACATTAGAAGGTCAAATATTTGCATATATACCTAAAATAAGTTTTTTTTTATTGTTTGTAACTTAATTTATTACTTTAAATAAAAATATAGGATTTACCAATTTAGGAATATAGTGGTAGTATATTTTATCCTAATATGAAAAATATCACCCAAAAATCAAAATTTAAGCATATAAGGCCTTAATATTTTTAATTTTTAGGCTTTTCACTCAGTTCTAATATTCAAAACATTAATTATTCATGTGAATTTATATTTTTATTATATATTACTCATACATGTTAAATAATTCAACAAATATACCTTTGATGAAATGAGGATGTGCAATCAGTCCTTTACATACACATTCAATTTCCTCTAGGTTTTTAAAAATTATAACTTATATATACAATGGGGGCATATTTCTTATATATAACCATGATATAATTCATATTTCATAATTATATTAAAAAGTGTCATACATTTATTTATATCTTCCTCATTTATTTTAATTTCCAACCCTTACTAGTCACTTCCTTCTATTGTTTTAAGTTTTATTTTTACAAAAAGTACCTTCTTCCAAAATATTTCAAAAATGCAAATACATTAAAAAAATAATAAAAAACTAAAATTAGAACTTGATAATGATTAAAAATTTATTTTTAATCAATTCCATATGCTATTTATCTCACTATTATTAAATATAATATTATTTTTCTATCACATGCATTTCACTAGTATTTATGAGTCTTGTGCAGGACATATAAATCTCACAGGGAGTAAGATGTTCGTCTTGATTATACCTTGTAGTCTTAATAAATTGAGGTAATATGATCCATAGGGAATATTATTTATAGGTTTTATCATTCCATGAACCTATACTAATGAGATATATAATTTTACAAATGTCTTGCTAACATCTATATCTTACATTTTGTACATGGATATGTTATTTGATAGGGTATGATCACATTACATTAACATGGATTAAAGTACATATATATTCTATTTTTCATTGATGTTGTAAATTTTACATAGTAAATTATATATTTATTGTATGTTATGTATGAACCTTGGCCCTTATCTCTAATTGTTTGAACATCTTTGTCAAATATTTTTTGGTGTGTTGGACATTAAACAAGTACATTTGTATTGGCCCTAGTCCCTTTATTTTGTGTAAAATTTGAACATGTCCATTATTTTTTAACTTATTCATGTTATTTTAATATTATCATTTGCATTAGGTATGCAAAAATTTACTTATGAGACATATGAACATGTCCCTTGTATACAACCCTTGGGCTTATTGTATGACATCATGACTATGGTGTTTGTGTGTTTATTGAGCTTGTTAAATTTTATAAGTTTCATGATCCTTATCACATACTAACTAATGCATAGGATTATAATTTCCCAATTTCATACTATGAGATTAATTGATACATTTATATAGGCCTTGCCTCATTTGTTACATACATGATTCAAATGACACATATCTTACTATGTTGACATAATTTTCCAAATGATACATTATTCAATGATAATATTACTATGCATGATACAATTAAATTTTATTTTGAGATGAATTAATTTTAGGATAAATTACCTCACCTCAAAAAGGGGGAATTTAGTTGGGTTTTTCGTACATGAGATAAACCTTTTCAGAGCAAAAATAAGTTTTGAATATGTAATATAGTTTCAAAAGTATAATATGCTTAAAAATTCAATCATTGATACCAATTATGGGGGGAATATTTCATGAATATGAAATCACCTTATATGACTAAATTAAAAAAATTTACAATCTTGGCTCCATGATAGACATTTATACATAAAATTAATTTCTTTTACAATTTTGTATCTACATATAGTTACAAATTCTACATTTATCAATGGGGGCATGATACAGATTCATGCATACTATACTATTTTTAAATTTTTAGAGGGTATGATATATATTCATGCTATGATTTCAATACTAATTGATATCTATGGACATGATATGATCATCATAGGATGTTATTGTCCAGTATGGGATAATAGTGGCAAAGATTATTTTCCCTTATGGGATGTTCTTATCCTTAATCCTATGATGGAATTTTTTAAAATGTAAACCCTACCTTAATTTGTGATCTAATTATTAATATTATTAGTTTTTTTTTTTCCCTTTTGGATTTGATATAAAGGCACAAATAAGTCACATATTATACCATTTTAAAATTTAAATATAAATCCACATTTATACTATTCCCTGTTGACCAAAGTTTACCTATTACTCCTAATTGTTATTCTAAGATTTTAACCAACCCTCAACCAAGTGAAATTCCTATTTTATCCAAACCAAATTAAATAATGTAAAGTATTTAATACATATTTATATGCATTAATATAGTCAAATTATCACAATTGCACAAAGCACTTTAAGTGGGAGAACTACACGGGATCGAATTCCATAGTGGGAGTATTGCATATGTAAGAAACATTCAATCGTAATAGGGGTTATTAGGGTTATTACAACCCATTATACTCCCCCATTTTATATTTTTAGGTTTAAAATAATTTTAATACTTATTAGGGTTTCAACATTGATTAAGTTATTTGTATGTTTTCCATAGAGATCCAAAAATCAAATATCCATATACATACTTAAATTAAGTTATCACACTTGAATTTGACTTGAGTTCCTAATTTTAAACAAAAGATAAGATTGATAAGTTTATGACTATAGTGGAATTTTGTCATGTTAAAAGTTATAAAATCTTGTCCTTCTCCATTTTTTTGTTCCATATTCCAAGTACTTGCAAATCTAGTCCCTGTTTGTCAATTTCAATATCCTATCAACTTCACATAGTTAGATATTAGATATAAATAACTATGTTTTACATTTCATTTCATAGTTAAGATTATTTCAATAAATTTTAGTTTATAAAATTCAATTTTTTAATTTCATTCTGTATGTCAAAAATTTATTTATAATATTATGTTATATTCTATTCAATTTATCCAAATTGAGATTAATTCTCCTATTAACTCATATTTTGATAAAATAACTCCATGATAAAAAAATTAGTATAATATTTATTATAAATATATGTATCTTGTAATAAATATTAATTATAAGAACTTTGTTTATTATATTTGACTTAGGCATATTTAAGAAATAAATAACTTAAAGGCAATCCTTAGATATATGTGCAATATTGACTAGTAAATAATGAAAGGAATGCTAGAGTCTAAAAGCCTCTTATGAAGAGTATGCAAGAGTATTTTTGAATTCCTAGTAGTTATTTTGAAATGGAAAATTATGCAAGGATATTAAACATTATCTATATTAGTGATAGTCAAATGGATACCAAATGGAAAGTTCAACCTTATATTTGACATTGATTTTACTATCACTAAGATGTTTTTTTCATTGTATATTTCAAAAAAAATAATAAGATCTTGGTCATATTATACAGTTTTGAGACCCATTTTAAATCCATAAATATTTTTTTGAGACCCACATAGTGATGTAGCTATATTTATTCTATTTGTTACAAGTGGGAAATTATAGAGGAGATGTTAATAGAATTATTAATCAATGTGGTAAGTGAAAAATTCAAAATAAAAATCTTGATATTAATAACTCTCAACATATTTGAGATAGTTGTATTTTAGATATTTTTACTAATATCTATAATTCATCTAAAACATTAAATTTTTCACCTTGTGTAATTTATTAAATATAAAACATTTTCCAAAGTCACATGCTTTTTATGAGAAACTAAAAACTATTCACCTATGTTATGTTTTAGAATGACTTGTAAATTATCTTATCCTTAAACATTGTGTTTTTTCCGATCCTTAAAAAATACACTAGTATTGAGTGATAAAATATATGGAGAAAATTAGTTTAATGCAACATATATCCATGATGATGTTTCTAATAATGATGATAATGAACATCAAATATTGATTCAAATTGAACTTTCTCCAAATTAAGATTAATTTAATTCACATGTAGAATATAATGTTAACATATACTTTAATATCCATTATATGGTTGAAGTTATAACACCATTAAATTTAATAATCAATGTAACTCCTATGGATACACCTCTAAAAATAATCCAATGAAAATCAATGTATTTGACTGAAATAAATGAGAAGATATTAGAACCTATGAAAGGTAAAATATATAAAATTACATGTAAATATCATGATAAACATGGGAATATGAAATCAATAATAAAACCCATATAAATAAAAATGAATTATTTATTCAATTGAGAAAAATCCAAAAAAATGTTCCCTATGATGTATAATTTAGGGTTAAGAACAAGCAACCCATAGGTAATAAAAAATGAAATACTAAATAATATAAGCAATATGTTTAGTGACATATGTAATAAAAAATTAAAAAATTAAAAATGAAAAGATGACTAATAATAGAATCTATTGCGGGTAAGACAACATCTAGATATTGATTTCTTTGTCAAACAAGTACAACCCTAAACATGAATAAGAAAAATCTAATTAAATATGTAGGAAGAATAAAAAGGATTGATGATAAATTTATCATATATTCTTATAAATTTAATGGTATACTCTCATGAAAATACAAACTATTAGCTAAAAAAATAAGACATTTGATAAGGACTTACATTTTTCATACATGTCCTTAAAAATTTATTACACTTTAAATGTAGCACACATTAAAACATTATTTTCACTTGAAGAAAAAATATGAGGGAACATAGTAATACTTGTATTAATGTGTATAAGGAAAAAGTAAATTAACCATAATTTTCATTGATGGGGAAGACCTAGTTCATCCTACCCGATTTATATTGGTTACAAGAACCAAGCTCTAAAGATATTTTCATAAAAAATTAAAACAATAGTTGTTTGAAGTCATTGAGTTGAATAAGGAGATAATTCACCATTAAAATTTGTTTATCAATACAAAAATAAAATTGATCAAATTCCATGGAAGGCATCACAAAAAAAAATTGTGGAAATTTCATGAAATCATAACATGAAACAATTCTTAAAACACTTAAAAATATAGTTGATCTTGAAGATACATTGGAATGACTTAGTAAGGTTACTATTCAATGCATGTTATTCTAATTAGTTATATTTTTACTTTATTTAGTTTATTTTTATTTATAATTACTTTTAAATTATGTATTTATTTTTATTTAAAATCATCACTAACACATTTAATGTATTTATTTACATGGGGACTTGACCTCATTGGGAAGATTAACCCCACCTCATCTAATGGCCATAAACATATCTTTACTACCACTTAATATTTCACTAAGTGGGTTTATTCTATACCCCTCACTTACGTGACTAGAAAGAATATTTACAAATTCATCTTTAATCATCTCATCTGTCGATATGGTATCCCCTCTAACATTATATCTGATAATGGAGGATCATTCAAGAATAAAGATGTAGACCAGTTATGATCTTCCATCTTCACATAATTGGTGTCGTGACTAGAGGATATTATTTTCTCAAAAAAAAAAGAAAATTAAAACACAATACGTGTTATGATTTTTTTAATATCATGTAATTTTTAGATGGATACTGCATATAACAAAGGATATTATGTTTCATCTATACCCCTCACAATTTATTTGAAATGACTACAAAACGTCCACACTATTTTCCCCTTAATAATGATAGGTTTTTATTAAGGGATACACCTAGATACATCAATTTTTTGAATGAATGGTATGATAAAGATTATATGAATATTTATATTTAATTTATATTCCTATATAGATATTACTACAATGTTAGTCTACCAATTGGGAAGGTGGTTAAAAAATTGTGCATTATATTAACAAAATTTTACACTCTAAAATAAATTTTGGTTACAAGAGAAAAAATCCCACAATTTATTACTCATTAAATTGTAAGAGAATAATTTATGGGATGCATAGAATAATCTACTTTCCAATCTTAGGATCTTAATATTTATCTCTATCCTTGATGGTTTTTGTGCAATGACTCGATAAAATTTACGTAATTTCTCCCCTTAAGAATGACACAATTCTATTAAGGGGTGCACCCAAATATATGAAAGTTTAGATTTTTAGGAACTGATGGAGATTATAAAAATTAAATTAATGTATTTGTATACCCATACAAACATGACCATTTAATTTATTCCTTAACTCAAAGCATGTTTTAAAAGTTGTGAATTATATTGACCAATATTTTATTTAAAAATGAGTTTTAGTTGCAAGTGAAAATGTTCCACCATTTATTTACTATCATGATTGGAATAGAATAATATAGGTAATAATTATAAGACACTTTCCTTAAATATAAGAGATTATGATTTATTTCTACCCCTCATAATTTGTGTGTAATGGTTGTGCAAAGTTCGTACTATTTTTCCTTCTAATAAAAACAAGTTTTATCTTAAAAGATATAATTTATTGTGAGAAATTTTGGAGTTTGGTATTTGATATAGAGTATATAAATGACATTACTTATTTTATTTTAATATTTACGTATGACCACATATTTTATTTATTAATTGGGTGTGTAGTTTAAAATTTAGTGTGTTATACTACCAATTTTTGCTCCTTAATATAAGTATTGGATACAAGAGAAAATGTGTCTTAATTTATTAACCATCATGAGTAGATGATAATAATATATGGGATGAATATAAGACTATCATGTGAAACCTTTGGATCTTATGGTTCATTATTACCCATCACAATTAGTGTGCAATGGTACACAAATTATGCATTATATTTCTATTAAGAATGGTAGGTTTTTATTAAGGGACACATATACCTACATGAAAGTTTAGAGTGAGATGACAATAAATATTGGAATTATTATATTTTTGTGTTTATACACCTATCCATATGTGACCATGAATTTGGTTCATCAATTAGGTATGAGTTCAAAATATACACATTACATTGACAAAATATTAATCTGTAAAGAAAGTTTTGACTATGAGAGAAAACATGACACCAGTTTTACCCATCATGAGTTGAAGAGAATTATCTTGTAGATGAATTTAGGAATTAAATGTGAAATTTTAGGAGATTAAATTTTATCTTTAAACATTATAATTTATTGTTTCATGGTTATGTTTGTGTATGTGTTAGATTATATTAAATAGGATAATATAATATTTTAATATGAGAATAATAAAATGAGTTAAATAAAACTCACATTGAGATACATAGATAAGTGAGTGAATAAATATATTAAGATATTGTGAAAAATCCTAGGATAGATTTGAGGGGTTGTATATTATTCTTATCTCCCTGTTTTTATATATACAAGAGTATAAATAAGTATTTCTTGAGATAAAGATATGTCTCAAATGAATTGAATAACATAGTAGTGAAAGATTTTATTAAATGTTGGAATTATGAATAATGTGTATAAATAATATCAATGTTACTAGAGTAATAAGGTTAGAATGAAGTTGGATAATTTTAAATGTAACTTTATAGAATAATGGGAAGCTCAACCATTGTTGATTTATCTAGTATATGGTACATAAATTATTTTCTACTAGTCATGTTTCCCTATGTTTTGTCATGATTCCATCCTTGCATACCCTTACTTGACTACTTAACTATTGATATATCAAAGTTTTATCTATTAATAATTAATATTATCATGTTTATAACTATTAATAAGCTTCCTTATTTAGTTGGATTGTATTATCAGATATTGATTCTATGATATATGATTTCAAGTTAATGCATTTATCATGTTTATAATTATGCATATGATGATTTATGAGTTAATTGATGTATGTATTGGATTATATCTCATTAATATTTTATAATTTATTATTATCAATTATTGGATCAAATACTACTGATGGACCCATTTGGTCATTATAAGCACTGACTATCGGCTAGCTTGGATGTTGGCATCAGATATTAGGGTAGTACGTGTGGTTTTGAGAAATTGGATGAGTTATGATAGGTAGCTTAGTATTATTTATTTGTGTCATATTCTAATATTTTTATGTCATTCATGAGTTTAGGACTTAAACTTGGTCTAGTTGTTTTGTTTGGTTGCATCAGTTGGCAGTTCTTTGCTTAATTGTCCCTATTTCAACTCATGCATCTTTATGTCTTATATGACTTATGGATTATCCTTGTCATCTCATTTTACACTCTTTTTAATATCAAGACCCATGCCTTCAAGGTAGTATTGAATGAATCAAATGGTAATATGAGGTTACATGTGTTTGTGGCATTAATGTGGCACACTCATGTCCCATTTCTCATCATAATTTTTTAATCAAATATTTATATACGTATTATTATATATACCTATATATATATACATATATATATATATATATACATACATACATATATATATATATACATACATACATATATATATATATATACATATATAGATATATATGTGATTTAACATTTTTGGGAATAATGGAGTTTTATTCCTATTTTTTTAAGGGTTTGGATTAATAAATTAGTAAATAATATTTAGATAATTATAGTCTTGATTTGTATATTTTATTTTTCTTTTTTTACCTTTCTAAAAAATATCAATAAATAGGTAGAAATAATGACTTAGATGGAAATTGGTTGAGACGGTTGAGATAGGGTCTAAAATTGGTTGTGTAGGACTGGGATAATATCAAAATTTAGAATCTAGGTTGCATTTAGTGAAAGGATAGGACCTCCAAAAATATGACACTTTGGGTTCTGACACTATTTTCAACTTCAACCATTTTCTCCAAACTAGTCATAGAAACCTAAAACTTTTTGAGTTTTTATGCTATGTCATTATGAGCCTACTTATAAAATATTAAGTGTTGAATATCGATGGAACTCATTATAGAGATGATTTAATCTTCAAACCCTAACCCTCCATCATGCTTGATAAAGTAGGAATTGAATCACTTGAGAAAGGGAGGTTAGTGTGTGTAAGAGGTATTGAACATGTAATCCACACCCCTTTTGTGGGCACACTACCTACATACCAATACTTTGAAGAGGTATCAATCCATATGTAGTCCTCCCACCTAATGTTCATTTTGAAATAGTGTGATGTGGATGAAAAATGCCAAATTAAGAGTGCTTGAGGAGGATAGGGACTGGTACGAGGGTTTGAATATGTTTTTATCTATGTTAGGTGGCTTTATATAGATAATAGGGAAGTTTACCTTAGTAGTTTTCTTGTATTCTTGCTTGTTTTCTAATATTTATCACCTCCCTCTATAAATGAGTTTTGGAAGGGATTTTATATGAAAACATTGGTCATGGGTTAAATGTATTCATGCAAGGACAACATAATGAAGGATAGAGATCATATGAAAATGACTATTTGGGCTCAAAATACAAATGGATAGGAACATAAAAAATGAGACACCCTAGGGTCTGATACTATAGTCTAAATATGGTGCTCCTATCCTACAAAATCAAGACCTAGGGGATCAAAATTAGCCTAAGAAATATAACTTGGCTGAGGTGGAATGACCATTTGGAAGGTTACATATGACTAAAAATGAACAAAAAGGTGTGTCTAAGGGTGAAAATAGCATGTAAGAAGGACCAATGGATTGGGTACCATAATCCACTCTCAAACTACCAATTTGGACATCTTATATGACTACATTTGTCACCCACTTTATTTTTGTGATGAAGCAAAGAAAAATACTAGGATAAAGGAAAATTAGAAAGTGTACCTAAATTTACCTGCAAGGGTGAATCCCATGAAGATGTGTGATGTTAATTGTGCATAGAGAGAACATAGTATAAAGAATAAATATATAAGAGAAAAATAAGGAGTAGATCAGATCTTACTCGACATAGTATGTCTAAAATAAGAATGCACAAAGGCTAGGTAAAAGGGAAAGGAAGAGAAAATAATAAATACACCTCACCAGGTATGCAAACTAATATAAAATCTATTTTGATGTTCAGTAATGTGGGGTAAGTGTTGTATAAAGATTAATATCATGAATGGAGCTGAGTGCTCAATTCCCTAAGGGTGGATCAAGAATACAAAGGATGCCCCTTTGGGTCCATCATCAGTCATTAAATGAACCTATGTGATCATGAATTTGTTAATCAATGTTTATATTGCTTGTTTAATCCTTCTAAGTAGGTGGCTCAAGAATACAAAGGCTAGTTAATCTTTTGGCTCCATCATTTCCCAATAAGTGAAGTTATGAATTGATATCAGTATGAATGTATGTCATACAATATAGATCTTGAAGCCCATGAATGATCTATAATCTAATAATTTCGACGTTTCCCCCATTTTTTTCATAGCCAATTTATGTTACATCTTCAATTAGTTTTTATTCTTCCTTACTCATTTTTTGTGTATGGGACTTTATTATTTCAATCTTTCCTTGTTATGCTTTCCCTTCATTATTTTCCCCTTAGCTTTATTTTTCCTTAGCACCCTTTTTTACTTTATCCCCAAAGTGCCCTTTGGAATTTTTTGAAGGCACTTCATTTGCCTTATTTTCCCCCAAGTGTCCCTTTGGAAAAATTTTGAAGGGCACTTCTTTTACCCAAGTGTCCCTTCAAAAAAATTATTAAGGGCACTTTTTCAACTAAGTGTCCCTTCAAAAAAAATTGAAGGGCACTTTTTTCCCAAGTGTCCCTTTAAATTTTTTTTGAAGGGCACTTTTTCCCTAGCCTTTCTTGAATGCCCCTTTGGAATTTTTTTGAAGGGACATTTTTCATCCAAGTGCCCTTCAAGAATTTTTTCAAATGGTCAGTTTTGGCCCTGGTGTCCTTTAGAAATTTTCTAAAGGACACTTTATTCTAAGTGTCCTTTGGAAAAATTTCCTGAATGGTCTTTTTCCCAAAGGTTTCCATTCAAAAAAGTTCCAAAGGGCCATTTTCATTGAAAATTCCCTTCAAATTTTTTTTAAGGGGCTTTTGTTCCCCCTCAGGTGTCTTTTAGAAATTTTTCAATAGACACTTTCTTCCAAGTGTCCTTTGAGAAAAGTTATTGAAGGGACCTTTGGCTTAGCCAAAGCCTGAAAGTAAAATTCTTGAAGGAATTCCTTTGAACTTTTATTCAAAGGAATTACTTTAAGAAAATTGTCAAGCCATTACTCAAGCAATAAACCCGATTGAATTACCCATGATGTGTTGTAGGATGTCATATTGAAAGTAATAAACTAGCCATTGGGTCAATTTATGATGTGTCATTTGATTTCAAATTTAAGGCAGCAAACTAGACATTGGGTTGATGCATGACGTGCTATAAGATGTCAAATTTAAGGTGGGAAACTAGTTATTGGGTCGTTACATGATGTGTCACTTGACATCAAATTTAAGGTGGGAAACTAGACATTGGTAGTGAAAATTAGGTTTCTAAGGTGCCTTAATTATAAATATTATAAGTATATTAAAGGTTCTTGGTAGTGAAAACTAGGTTTCCCAAGGTGTTTTACTTATAAGGTTTTATAAGTAAAGTAGGCAAGAAAACCTGAATGGGTTTGTAGATGCAACTCAAGTTTAATCAAGTGCTTGACTTATGAGTTTTATAATTAAATTAATTTAGAAAAAATGAAAGGGTCTAAATAGAAGTAAATATTTTTTTTGGAATTGCTTAGCTTATGAGCTTGAACAAATGGTTGATCAATGGCATAGAACCATGATTTGATTCATTCATTAAAGATCAATTAGAATGAAAGGACAAAGACAAAAAAAATGAAAGCAACCTTTTCCATGCCATTTCAAAAATTGACAAGCCAAGGATAAGTGGTTGGGAATAATCTTCAGAGGGGCGAGTCCATGGCATTCAATAAGGTGACATGGATCAATCAGAGTGTCTTAATAAGCATCATTGGAAAAAACTAGTTCTAACTAAGGATAACGACTTCCAACATATTTGATTCCTCTCTTTAGCACAAGGAACCTCCCTTCTCTCTCTCTTTTCTATAAATAAGACCCTTGGGCTATTGTTATATCATCCATAGATAGTATGGTGAAGCATTGTTAGAATCTTTTGCCATTTTCTTGCCTTCGAGCAAAGAAGCATAAGTTTATTTTATTTCTAAGTTCTAGACATTTTTCTTGGCATGAAAGAGACACAAAGTGACAAAAAGTGATGTTTTATCCTTCTTTTCTATGTCCTTAATGATTTTGAGCAAATATTTGATCCAATGGGTCATGTAGAGTGCATTCTAGTTGTATGAGATTTTGCATGTGTAACTCTTTTTTAGACTATATAGGTTGTCTTTATAGTTATTTACCTTATGTGATCTCATTCATTTTGTCTCTACATTGAAATATTTATGTTCGAATCTTCTAGTGCTTGAATAATAGGCTTGTATTTAATTTTATTATGCAAAAGTATATGGCATACGTGTGGATCATAAATTTTAGTGTATCAACATTTTAGACCAGGGTTTTCATTTATCCAAAAAATTTATCCTTTTCATCCACACAAGCTTGTTTAATATATTCTATTGCACAAAATATAATACAAGGAGCTATTCATTTAAACTTAGAGGTTCATTTCCACTTATAAGCACACCAACAAGGCTGTAAAAGACCCAACTTTGCCCAAATATGGAGGAGGCCTAAATAGCCCTCTTCTAGGGTGTAATATTTGGAGACAACAGCTATGGCATACCTAATGGGATTGAATTCTTTATTATTTTCATGTTAATGTGAATGTTGGTCTTGAAAAGTATCATTTGTATTCTAAAATATAGCATTTGGTGACTCTAAAGGGTGAGAATCACTAGTTTTAGACCAAATTTCCCATAGTTTACTTCATGGTCCTCACTATGTCATCTAGGATATTTAACAAAAAACCTTATCTGAAGTTCTTTTTGAGGAATAGAATCCTAAACCAATCCTAGCACTTAGAGAGTCTGGGTAGGGTTGTTTTTAAGAGGAAGAAGAAGAGGTTGAGGAAGTTGAAGAAACTAAACACCAAGAAGTATAAAATCAAGAAGACATGGATAGGAATCAACCCTTCCCTAATTTTAATACCCAAAACCCAATAGAACTTCCTGCATATGACCCCATCCCTCTGAATGCTACCAAAAGTCTTCCTAGTTTCAATGGAGAGGGTCTTATTACCCCATTTTAACATATTAGATACATCTCTAATTTTTGTAATTTCTATAATGTTACTAGGGCCAACATAGCCATTAGGCTAATTGCTATGTCTTTAAAAGGAAAAGAACATGACTAGTATAAAATGTTGGAAGGGAGTTTATTACATGTTGGGATGGATTTGGAGATTTATTAGTGACAATATTTGAAAATAAGAGTGATCATTCTTCCCTAATACATTAGCTAAATGTAATAAGAAGAGGTCCAAATGAATCCATGGGAGATTTCAATGAGAGATTTCAAAGAACATGGTATAGGCTACCACCAATCATGAGACCCCCTCCTAGATTTGTGTTACCAACATACCTCAAATGGATTGTTACTAATGTTTCTATTATGCTTCAATCAATGGGAGGATTCACTGTTTAAGATGCATATGATCTAGTAATTGACACTAAGAATAACTTAGTTCAAGTTTAAAAACATCCTCCAAGAGTTTACATGCCTTTGTTTTCCAATAATTTTGTTGAAGCTCCAAGCATGTCACAAGTTCTTAATGCCAATGTGAAGCCAAGAGCCTATTCTAAGAAGGTGGAAAATGTTGTGGACAAGGATGAAGAAATTAAATCATTGAGAGCTCAGCTCAATCAAGCTCAATATCAGGCAAGTGCTCCTCCTAATACATAATATTATCCTCAACAAGGATATAAAGCTCCATCCCAATAAAATTACCAAGGGAGAGGACAAAATAAGCAAGTTTATAGTAGGTACCTCAATGCATATAATCCAAATTATACTCCTCTCATAAAGGTTATTGAGTTTTTAGTACATGTAAATCTAGTGCAAGGAGAGGATCTTTTGGACCAATGGGGGCAGCCTCAAGGTCATTTTATACATGATGATAGAGGAACCAACCATGCTTTGACAACATAAGAGGAAACTACTCCCTACATGACAATATAATAATCATGTCCTAACCAAAGTGATAGTCATGGAGAAGGTAGCAACTCAAGTGTGGGAAAGATGAATTTACAACCAAAAGATGATTTTGTGTTGACTCAAGGAATGTCAGTTGCATCCAATAAAAGAGATAAGAAGAGAGCATTGGGGGAATGCCAAGAGCCAAAGGTATCTCCAAGTGATGCCTCTCCAAGGCCACCAAGTGTCAATGAAAGTGTTTCACATGTTGCAAGTCATGTTTCTCAACAAAATCAGAATGCAAGTGGGGTTTCCAAGATTTTAATGCAATAGACTCAAGCTACCTTGTTACCATAAAAAATTATTGAGAAGGTTAATTATCCATATCTAAACATTTTTTATTCATTTAAGAGCACCAAGATAAGTATATCCCTTTGAGAAGTATTGCATATAGATGGTCAAAAAGAGATTTTGTAAGAGCAACTAGCAAGCATTCATGTGACTCCTCAAGTTTCAAAGCACAATGGTGTGGCTCTAAAAAATTCTCTAAATCATCTTTTGGAGCCCTAAACCAAGGCCAAAAATCATCCTCATTTCTACCTCACATTAATTATGGGAGACAATTTGGTCTACAATTGTATTGTGGATAGTGGAAATAACACTACCATCATGCCTAAAGTAGTGGCTAATAATCTGGGTTTGAACTATGAGCCACATAGTAAGGGTGTGTTATAGTTGGATGGTAATCCAACAAAAATTTTATGTTTGGTTAAAGGTCTGAAAGTTTTTTCACATGGTTTCCCAAGCTTCTTTACCATGCAAAACATTATGGTAGTGGACCTTCCAACACACTTTGTTATATGCTTGTCACAACCAAGATATGAGGTTAACTTTCTATTGATTGGTATTTTATATCTTTTAGGATAAGGTATGGGACCAAGGTAACTATAAGGACTCATCCCTTATCAAGGTTCAACATTGAGCCATACTTGGAGATAATATCAAATTAGAATTGTCTAATCAGCAAGGAAGAGGAAACAATCATGGATGGTGATACATATTCCCCTCTTGAAGTTATTTATAATCTTTATCTTGACAATCACAACACTAAAACACATGGACTTGATCCTTACACTTTCATTGAGGACATTCATTTGGTAGTTTATTGTATGCATGAAGAGAATGTTCCAATTCCTTCACTCACCAATGAGGTTCATGAACTTGATGGCATGTGGTGAAATGGTCATTGATGGTTAAAATAAAAAATTAGGTGTAAGAGATAGTGCCATGTTATTTTATCCATCAAATAATCATTACTACTCTTCTTATAGGTTTCACTTCAAATATACTTGCAACATGGCATAATATGAAGGCCTAGTTCATGGTCTCCAATGGGAAAAGAGGAGAGGAATCCAGAGTTTGAAAGTCTATGGAGATAATGAGCTGGTCATTCATCAAGTAAGAAGTAAAGCTATAGAAAAAAAACCATTTCTTAAGTCCTAAAAGCATATGGTATGGGATCTACTTTAATCCTTTGATGCCTTCAACATACAACCCATATCGAGAGACTTGAACAAATATGCTAATAGATTTGCTACAATAGGAGCACATTTTGACTCAGGTAGTGATGTAGAAAAGAAGAAGTATCAATATCATATCAAGATCATTGTGAGAACTTCCATTATGGACACTAAAGTGTCATGTCAATTATTTGAATGTGATGAACACATTGCACACTTTTTACAAAATGAGGTAGGCTTCTCCTCAAGAAATCAAAAGAGGTTACATGGTCATTATGAAGAGAAAATTATATAGATGAAGACAAATAAAATAACCAAGGGGATGATTACCTTGTATATTTTCTTTAATGATGATGATCAAAATAAGAATCAAATAATAATCATGTCAACAAAGGAGGAAAACTATGAGAAGGTTATGATTCTCAAAGACAAACTTTTGAAGATTGGTATGGTATGTTCTCAGCTAGAAAGGCAAGCTTTCATTGCATTATAAAAATATTTTTCTGACATATTTTCTTGGGAATACAAGGAATTGAAAGGTTTTGATCCAAGTCTAGACCAACACACCATTGAGTTGGATCTCAGAGCTAAACCGGTAAGACAAAATCAAAGGCCTATCAATCCCAAGATAGAAGAACTCATGAAGAAAGAGTTAACCAAGTTAATTGAGTCTAAGATTATCTTTCCTATCAAGTACTCAACTTGGGTATCCAAAATTATGCTAGTTTGAAATAACAATGGATAAATTAGACTTTGTGTGGATTTTCATGATATAAATAGAGTGTCTCTCAAGGATAATTATCCACTCCCTTCCATGGAATAAATTTTGCAAGTTATTTTAGGTTCTCAATGTTTCTCACTTCTTTATGGTTAAAAAGGTTATGACAAAATATTAGTAAATGAAGAGGATCAATTCAAGACAGCCTTCACCACCAAGTGGGGGACCTTTGCCTACAAAAAGATGCCATTTGGTTTATTTAATGCTGGAGCTACATTTCAAAGGGCAACGGACATGGTTTTCAAGGGTTTGATAAATAAGTTTTTGTTTGTTTACCTTGATGATATAATCATTTTTTCAAAGGATGTTATTGATTATATTGGACATCTAAGGCAAGTGTTTGAGAAATGTAAGGATTATGGCATATCCATCAATCCAATTAAGTGCATCTTTTTTGTCCAAGAAGGTAAGCTTTTGGGTCATGTTATTTCAAAATAAGGCTTATTTATTGACCTCAAAAGGATTGAATATATTTTAGGCTTGTCCTTGCTTCAACACAAGAAGGGGCTTCAAATCTTTTTGGTGAAATAAACTTTCTAAGGAGGTTTATCCCAAATTTTGAAACTGTGGTAAAGCCTATCATAGCCATGCTAAAAATATCCAAGTTTTCACTTGGATAAAGGAAGGTAAGATTAGTTTTGAATAAATTAAAAAAAAAATTAGAATATCCTACTCTCTTAAATTTTAAGTTTGTTAAATATTTAATACTCTATACCTTTTCTAACCTCAACACAATCTCATCTATGCTTGTGCAAAAGAATGATGAAGATGTTGATCAGCCAATTACTTTTTTCAAATAAGGATTGGATGAGTATGAAGTAAGTTATTCTATTGTGGAGAAGCAATCCCTAACCATCATTAGAGGATTGAAAATATTCAGGCATATGGTTTCCAAAAACAAGATTCATGTCATGGTTTCCCATCCTATCACCAATGAGTTCCTCCTAAGAAATGATCTCAATTAAAAGAGAGCTAGACGGATCATTAATGTGATGTAATATGACATTAAAATTAAGGTAACCAACTTGATAAGAGGAAGAGGTTTGTGTGAACATTTAGCATCTAATTTTCAAGAGCCAAAGGAGAAAGATTTGGTCAATCAAGTACAAACCTAGCTAACTGATCAAATGCAAAATCAAAGATGGAGAAAAGACATCATTTGTTTTCTTTAAAATGGTGAGTGTTCTAATGTATTGAACAAATATCAAAAGAGGTATTTTAGCCTACAAGATATTCCTTATTATCTTGTGGATGACATTCTCTTTAAAATGGTTGTGAACAATGTTTTGTGAAGATGCATTAGCAATGAGTAATTTGATATGCTGTTGGAAAAGTTTCATAATAGAGTATATGGTAGTCACTTCTCTCCTCAAAAAATAGTTGCAAAGATAATGAGAGCTGGTTACTATTGACCTAGTATTTTTAAGGATTGTTACCATTGGGTTAAGGTTTATCCTCAATGTGCTTTCTTTATTGGAAAACCAAAACTTGTAGCTCTTCTATTGAATCCTATTCAAGTGGACCAATCTTTCATGCAATGGGGCCTTGACTTCATTATCATGATCAACCATCCATCAAGTGATAGACACAAATGGATATTAACTACTATGGACTACTTCATAAGGTGGGTAGAAGCTGTTACATTGAAGGAGGCAAAATAAAATGTTATCTTAGAGTTATATGATATCATTGTGACAAGATTTGGAGCCCCTCATGTCATCATCTTAGATAATACACTTGCCTTCATAAGTGCTAAAATTTTTAACTGGGTAACAAAGAGTGGGGTTCATTTGAGTACTTCATCCAACTACTACCCTCAACGTAATGGATTAGATAAGTCTACCAATAAGAACCTCATCAAAATCATCAATAAGATATTGGAAACTAATCAAAGAGCATGGCATAGAAAGCTAAATACATCCTTATGGGTAGATAGAATCACTCCCAAGAATTCAATTGGTAATTCTCCCTTTATACTTGTTTATGGGAGAGAAGCTAGGCTATCCATATCATAAGAGTTCCCTACCTTGGAACATGCACAATAATTGGAATTACTTGAAAACACTCCCATGGAGGTCATATTGATAGAATTAATGCAACTACAGGAGGTAAGAGATGATGCACACAAAGCTTTTAAACACCACCAAGTTCTCATGAATAAATCCTTTGACAAAAGGATAAGGGAAAGAGTGTTAAAAGAAGGTGACTTAGTCTTAAAATAGGATGAGGATAGAAAAAAACTAGGTAGATAAACAAAGTTTGATACTTTGTGGAGTGGTCCTTACATCATCAATAAGTGCAAGCAAACAAACTCCTTTTAGCTATCCAAGATGGATGGAGAAGAGTTGCCTATTCTAGTGAATGGGATCAACTTGAAGTCTTTATTTTAGACCTTGCTACCCATGTCTTGTAAATACTTGTTGTTGTGTGTTTATTTTGTTGTCTTTATTTTCCCTAAGTGATTTTTTGCATAGGTGTTTCCATTTCAGGTGTTTTATTTCCTTGTATTTGCCTTTCTATATTTTTACTATATTTTTATCTTAGCCATCAGCTTGTTCTTTTGTATTTTTTTGCCTTGCATGACTCCATGCCTAATAGAAGGATGTAGGAAGTTGGTCTTGGACATATCAAGCATTTTTCCCCTTGTAATTTCCATAATGTTTACCCTTTTTTTTGCATATCTAGTTTGTGTTACCTCTTTATCTAGTTTTCATTCTTCCTTACTCATTTTCTATGTTTGGGCCTTTGTTATTTTGATCTTTCCTTATTTTTATTTCCTTTCATTATTTTTCCCCTTGGCTTTGTTTTTCCTTAGCACTTTTTTGCCTTAGCCCTAAAGTTCCCTTCAAAATTGTCTGAAGGCACTTCACTTGCCTTGTTTTCCCCCAAGTGTCCCTTCAAAAAAATTTTGAAGGGCACCTCTTTTACCCAAGTGACCCTTTAGAAAAATTTTGAAGGGCAATTTTTCATCTAAGTGTCCCTTTAAAAAAAATTTGAAGGACACTTTTTTCCCAAGTGTCCCTTCAAAACTTTTTTGAAGGGTACTTTTGCCCTAGCCTTTCCTAAATGCTCCTTCGAAAAAAATTTGGAAGAACATTTTTTGTCCAAGTGCCATTTGGTAATTTTCCCAAAGGGTCACTTTTGGCCTGGGTGTCCTTCAAAACTTTTCCAAAGGACACTTTCTTCCAAGTATCATTAGAGAAAATATCCCAAAGGGCCTTTTTCCCAATGGTTGCCCTTCAAAAAAGTTTTGAAGGGCCATTTATATTTGAAATTCTCTTTGTAATTTTTTTAAGAGGATTTTATTCCCCCTCAGGTGTCCTTCAAAACTTTTTTGAAGGACACTTTCATCCAATTGTCCTTCGGGAAAAGTTCTTGAAGGGACCTTTGGCATAGTTAAAGTCTAAAAGAAAATTTCCCAAAGGAATTCCTTCAAACTTTTGTCTAAATGAATTACTTCAAGAAATTTTTCAAGCTATTTTTTTAGTAATGAACTAGACTAAATTACCCATGACGTGTCATAGGACATCAAATTCAAAGTAAGCTACTAGATGTTGGGTCAATGCATGACATGATATAGGATGCCAAATTTAAGGTGGGGAACTAGACATTAGGTTGATGTATGATGTGCCATAGGACATAAAATTTAATGTGGGAAACTAATCATCGGGTTGATGCATGACATGCCATAGGATGTCAAATTTAAGGTGGGAAACTAGCCATTGGCAATGTAAATCAAGTTTCCCAAGGTACTTGACTTATGAATTTTATAAGTAGAAGAGATTACAAAACTTAAAAGGGTCTTGGTAGTGAAAACTAGGTTTCCCAATGTGATTTTCTTATAAGATTTTATAAGTAAAGTAGGCAAGAAAACCCGAAAGGGTCTTGGCATTGCAAACTAGGTTTCTCAAGGTGCTTTGCTTATAAGGTTTTATAAGTAAATTATGCAAGAAAACTTAAATGGGTATGTAGATTCAAATTGGGTTTAATCAAGTGCTTTAATTATGAGTTTTATAAGTGAATTTGTTTAAAAAACTTGAAAGCGTCTAAATAGATCAAATCAGATTTTTGGAACTGATTAGCTTATGAGCTTCATCAAATGGCTAATTGATATCACAAAACCATGATCTAAGTCATTCCTTAAGGACCAATCAAAAGGAAAAGACAAAGACAAATTAAATAAAAGTGACCTTTTCCATGTCATTACATAAATTGACAATCCAAGGAGAATTAGTTGGGAAGCATATTCAGAGGGGTGAGCCCATGGCATTCTAGAAGGTGACGTGGATCAATTAGAGTGAAATAATAAGCATCATTAGAAAAAATTAATTTCAACTAAGGACAATGACTTCCAATATATTTGATTCCTCTCTTTATCACAATGGACCTCCCTCTCTCTCTCTCTCTCTCTCTCTCTCTCTCTCTCTCTCTCTCTCTCTCTCTCTCTCTCTCTCTCTCTCTCTCTCTCTCTCTCTCTCTCTCTCTCTCTCTCTCTCTCTCTCTCTCTCCCCTATAAATAAGACCCTTGGGCTATTGTTATATCATCCATAGATAATATGGTGTAGCCCTATTGGAATGTTTCACAATTTTCTTGCCTTTGAGAAAAGAAGCATAAGTATATTTTATTTCTAAGTTCTAGACATTTACCTAGGCATGAAAGAGACATAGAGTGATATCAAGTGGTGTTTTATCCTTTGGTTCTATATCCTTCATGATTTTGAGAAAAGAGTTTATCAACAAGTTATGTAGAGTGCATTCTAGCTGTATGAGATTTTGCATGTGTAACCCTTTTTTGGACTATACAGGTTGTCTTTCTAGTTACTTACCTTATGTGATCTCATTTATTTTGTCTTTAAATTGAAATATTTATGTTGGAATCTTCTACAAATAAAATAATAGGCTTTTGTTTTGTTGTATTGTGCAAAAGTATATGGCATACACATTGATAATAAATTTTGGTGTATCACCATTTTAGTCTAGGCTTTTAAATTATGAAAAAAAATTACCCTTTTCATCCAAACAAGCTGGTTCAGTAGATTTTATTTCATAAAAGCTAGTATAGGGAGCTATCCCTTTCAACCTAGAGGTTCATTTCCATTTATAAGCACAGCCATAGGGCTAAAAATGTTCTTACTTTTCCCAAATCTGGAGGAGGCTCGAATATCCATCTTCTAGGGTGTAAGATTTAGAGACAATAGTGGCATGGATAGCTGAATGTGTACTGAGAACTAGGCTAATATTGGCCACTCTCAATGGTGGAGATTAGGATTATATGCAAGAGAATCTAAAACTAATAACTAGGATTATATGAAATCCACTCTAAAATGATGCCACCCACTTATAGATGGAATAAGGAACATAACTACTGAGAATAACTAGGTAATACACTAACTAGAAAGAAAATAAGGTAAACATGTCATGTACATTTCTGCAACCATTGGTGTTTCTAACATGGATTCTAATATAGAGTTGTACCAACTACATAATCTATAACTAGAAGTGAGAACCATCATGTTGTTTATGATGCCCCCTGTATCTAGATACACTGAGAAAAATAGTACTAAAATTACCCAATCTGAACTGTCTTATAGCTGATAAAACTATAATTGATCTTACCTTTTTATTTTTTTCTATAATTTTTGAGTTTTTTATTGTTTGGACATGAGCATAAAAAACATGAAACTTTGATGTCTAACATTATAGTCCAAATATTTTGCTCTTATCCTTTGTTGTTTCTGATTATTATTCATTATTCATTATTATGTTTCTAGTCTATTCTACTTGGTTTGAATTCTAAATGTTTTTTTTAGTGTTCTAAAAATTTATTTTTGACTACTAGAAGGCTTTGATCTCTATGACAAAACGCCTAATTATCACCCCTTATTTTGAGGGTATGAATGAAGACCCTGTAATGACTACTCTCAGAAGAAAGAGCCCTATAAGTGTGTTATGCTACAAAATATATGATATAATAATGATAATAAAAAAATATGTCTCAATATATAACATGGTTTGTATTGGATATTGTTAGATCAATACGGGTATGCCTAGATAGATGTAATAATGTAATATCATATGTAATATACTAAACTAAAACTTGAAATCTGGTTAGTTGTGATTTGTCAATGAGGTATGGAGCATGATGTCCATCATGGCATCTAATAAAGCAATAAAATGCATGATGTGGATCATGTCATTATAAACAATTGAGAAGCAAACAAGTAAAAAATCATGCAAGGTAAGAAGCATATAAAAGTGGCCAAGGGGTCAATCAAACAAGGGACAAGGTAACATGTCACTCAAAATATGAAAGTAAGCATACAAGGTATGTTCAAAATCTCACATACACATACAATTAAAAATAAGCAAGGTTGGCATGAGGGCCACAAGCACATAAAAGAGTACAAGTAAAGGAAATTGGTAAATGTCCTAAGGCACACAAAATAATAGAAGTAAAGGACATTGGCAAATGTCTTAAGGCACACACCAGAGATAAAATAAGAACTAAGAAATGCAATCACGTCTAGTTATGTAAACCAAGAAAATAAGGCATGTAAATTCTAGAAATACAATCACATATAACTAATTAAAGAAAGAAGTGAAAGTATGCAAAACATGTAGTACAAGACTAGGTAGATGCTAAAAAATACACAAGTGTTATTTATTAGTGAGTCTTGAAAGAATAACCTATGTAATCTAGTAATTAATGTACATCAACATGATAACTAGAGTGTGTGGTGTAGGAATGACATAACTTGGATGGTGTAGTCATGTAGAATATTCCCCCAGTGGGTGGATATGTCAATGTGTGTCTTGAGTTTAGAAATAGGATGCCCCCTCAATGGGTAAAGTGAAGCAATCAAGGATCTTGGTGTCACTGCACACACTCAAAGAAGATCAAGTGAATCATGGTCATGTAGATAAATCAACAAATAATAGCATAAAATAGAAAAATGTAAGTCTAGCATGGTAGTAGAAATGTAAAGCATGGATAATGGATATAGTTGAAATGTTTTAGTTGTTTTGAGTTATTTAAATGATTTTTTTTATTTTGACATGTTATATTGTTTTTGGTATTTTGATAATAATGTATGTACAATTAATCATAAGGATACTATGTAAAAGTAAGTATAAGGAAACTATGTACAAGAAAACAAAAAGAAACTACATACAAGTAAGCTAAGAAAAAATTATACTAACCAGTGAGTCTCATAAGAGACTCCCTATCTATGTGTCATATATCAAGGAGAGGTATCATGTGTGATCATGACACATGATGTAAGGCATAAGACTATGACTCTAAAATTTGTGCAAGTTATAAGTGATTTGACATCTCTATAGTGAAAACCAACTATGGGGTCCCCTTGTAACTCTGAGAAGTGAATATAACTATGGGGCTCTTAGGGATCCATCTTATAGTAGAATAATCTCTCTAAAAATGTGCTCTATGTGTAGAATCATTACACCTCAATGATATTACCCTAGGTTTGAATATTATATTTGGAAACTATCTAGAGTCCTAAAACTATTATTGATGTAATTATTAATAGAAGGGAATGTAAGATATCACTATGTGCATATCATACCCATGGCTACTATATCACTATCTGAACCCTGATGGCCAATTAAACAAGTGGCCATATTACTCATGTTATGTAGGAACATGTCGTATATTTTATTAGGTATATGGTGCACTAACTATAGCTATACATAGAGACTCTATAAGATGTAACCTTCATGGATACACAATTAAAACTATGTGTTGTGAAGGAGGCTCATCTATCTACAATTTTAGTTCATTACTACATGAGATAACACCTTGTAGCCTCTATTTTGATGTGTATGAATGAATAATAGACTAATATGGAATTATAACCTATGATGGGTGCTCATTTAATCTCAATCATAATGGGTTGATATGTGAAATAGGTCCCTAAAAACTCAACTATAGTGAATATCTATCTAGAGTAGTACTCTGTGATGTGGGTTCATTTAATCTTAACCATAGTAGGTTGTTACATGAGATAGGACCTTGAAAACTCTACTATAATGCATATGACTAAGCAATAGATTTAGATGGAACTATAACCTATGATGGGGGCTAATCTAATCTCAATAATAGAAATTTGTTACGTGAAATAGGTCCCTAAAAACTTGGTTGAGTGAACATCTATTTGGATTAGTACTCTATGACATGGGTTCATCTAATCTTAACCATAGTAGGTTTGTACATGAGATAGGACCCTGAAAACTCTACTGCGATGTTTATGACTATGATAGATATGTATATGAAACTATATTATAGACTCCATGGACTAAATTGTTATATGTAGGTTGCTCTCTTTGTACTAGTATCCAAACCCTCTAAGTAGGTAGGATAGGATATCTCCTATGAGGCTCTATCCTAGAAACTATATAAATCTCATGATGAGTAACTGATGATTCCTATGAAGGAAATGCCTTGGGATGACTTGGTTGTGAAGTAGTGAGGTATATGGATCCAAGATGGAGGAAATATCAATGCCCCTAATGTGAATTTTATGATGTCATTATCAACACATCTATTAATATAGTCATTGAGTCCATAACAATCATTGTCTCTATGTCCACAAATATGATGATAGTTACAAAAGGGCTGATGTGGCTACTTGTGTAGGAGATGTGGATCTTGATGATGAGTAGAAGGTAATGTGATTAACCTCCTCTTTAGTAGTTTTGATAATATGGAATATGGGTTGTCCCACTCTGAATCAAACTATAGTGGTTCTCTGTTTTTGTTCTCTATAGTGCATAATATAAGTGATGCTCTAGAAATTGGCTCTCTATTCTTAACTAGTTGATTTTTTGGCTATGGTCTCTTATCTTGTTTGGCACATGGTGGATTTTGTGTGTTATGAGTTTTAGATGGAGGTAATGTTGTGAAATCCAAAGTAATTTGATCAATTGAATCTGACTCAATCAATCCCAATTTCTTCTCTAAGGCTAAAACTATATAACATAAGTGCCTAAAATAGGAATCTATCTAATAAAGTATATTATCTAGGAGGGTTTGGTGAAGCCCCTTAATAAATATATGTTGAATCTCTTAATCTATTAGTTTATATATCAATCATAACATGTGAGCCTGAAATCATAAGATATAATCACTAACTAGCTCTAAATAATTTTGATGCAATGCAACAGGTTTCTCATATGTAACAAGAGGGCCCATGTTTACTATGTAATATCTAATAAATGCCTCCTTGAAATCATCATCTATATACAAGGAACAAATAGGGAGTAGATGAAAGAACCATTTGTGTGCATTACCCACTAATATCTTCTAGAATAACTTAAGTAGAATCAAAGGACTCGCATGAGATGGTAAAACCTTCTGAAAGGCTTTAAGGTGTACAAATGGATTTCCAATTCCATAAAATTGATGTAATTATGGTATTTATAAATTCTTAGGAAATGAATCTTTTAAAAATGTCTTTGGAAGAGGGTTACCATGTAAGTCATTGGCATCCATCGAAGACATATAATCCTTGTTTTCCCAAGTAAGGAGATGTATACAGTGTTGTAATTCACCAATTGCATGCATCACATAAATAATCTCTTAGGATGTATATTAGTATCTTGAAGTTGTTCATTTAAATGTTGAATTCCATGATATATTTTAGCCATGGGATTGCTACATCTAGTAATTGGATCACAAAGAGGGGGTGTGATCACTTGGACCTTTGGAGGAATGGTAACTTGGACCTTAGTAGAAGTATGTGGGATACCATTCTCTTTAGGTGGAGACTAAGAAATAGGTGATATTATAGTAGGGGGTGGCTTGGGAGATTCATTTTTATCTTTAGTATTTAGTGAATCACATTTTAATTGAATAGAAGATGTGATGTTAATTAACATGTGCATCATTTGAGATAAAATCATGCATAGAAGTAGAAGCAAAATCTTGTAATGAAATATGTTTTAGAGGAGTGAGAGAAGAGTTAGAAGCATGAAATGCATTTTCTTCTTCACTTTATGCATAATAATCATCATTATTCCATGCATTATCAAAATTAGAATTTTGTGCATTTGAAAGAAGTGAAGTAAAAGTATCACTTTCATATTCACTCTCATTGTCATATTCATTAACATGTTCACTATCATACTCATTATCACTTCCATTATCACTAGGGATAGATGCTAATTCTTTTCTAATATGTAATAAATTTACATGTGAAATTGGAATACTATGTACATCTATATTATTCTTGAATGGAGTGCATGTATTATTTTCTTTTATAAAATGAGAAGCAAGAGTAAGAGATTTATAATTTAAACATTCTTTTATCATTATTCGAGATGAAAAAGTAGAATTAAAAACATGAGATTGATCATTTGAATTATGCATTGAAATTTTTATTATCTTTCATTTATATTGTTGTAATTTAAACATAAAAAGTAGCAAAATAAAGGGAGAAACTAGGTTCAAATGAAAGCAAATTATCACCAATGAGAGGATTACTTGTAATTACATGACCGATTTATACATCTGATGTATCATTCATAGGAGAATGAGGTGAAAAGTAACTTTCACATTTATAAAATTATTTTCTTTGGAAGAGGGAAGAAAAGAGATAGGTTTGAGAGAAGAAGATGCATCTACTTTTTCTTCACTATCACTTTCATATGCATCATCATATTTGTAATTAAAATAATATTAATTGTCTTCATTATAAATGAAATAATTTTCCTCATTTTTGGCTAATGTGTAATTTTGCAATTTTGTCCATTCATTGTCATAATTATGAGAAAAAATTAGAAATTTATCTATAGGATGAGAGGGAAGAAGTGCCTTAGTCACCATTTTATTGCTTTCACTAAAGAGTGTATGTAAAAGTACTATTAAGAAAATAAAATAAAGAATGACTACTAACATAGGGATTTTTAAAATATTTTTGACACTTCAAAAAATTTTCAAAAATTCCAAAATTTTTATCTAAAAATTGTAAGGAAGGCTTGGGGTTTGAGGACCTAGTTTGGAAATCTAGGATTTTGGGTTGGAGTTTTATAATTTTGAAATTATTTCAATAATTTGAATTACAAAATAAATTTTAATAAAAAAAATATACAAGAATTTATACAAAAATTAGAAATTTGAAATTGAATTTTTGCACAAAAATATGAAGGAAAAACCCTAGTGTTACCTAAGTTTTGAGGTTTGTTCAAAGTAAGTAGGGTTCACCAAATGATTTGACCTTTTTGAGAATAATGGATTTTTATTCCTATTTTAGTTAAGGATCCAAATTAATAAATCAATAAATAATATTGAGATAATTATAGTCTTAATTTGTAAATTTTATGTCTTTTTTACCTTTATTAAAAATAGTAATAAATAACGAGAATTAATGGCTTAGCTCAAAATAGGCTGAGATGGCTGAGACATGGTCTGAACTGGTTATACAAGACTAGGATAATATTAAAAATTAGAATCTAGGTCTAATTTAGTGAAAGGATAAGACCACCAAAAATAAGATGCTTTAGGGTCTGACACTATTATCCACTTCTATCATTGTTGTCCAAACTGGTCACAAAAACTTGAAACTTTTTGAGTTTTTGCTTTGTGTTAGTATGAGCCTGCCTATGAAATCTTGAGTGTTGAATGTCAACATAGCTAATTATAGAGATTATTTTATGTTAAAACCCTAACCCTCCATCATGCTTGATAAAATGAGATTTGAATACACACACCAATCCTTAAATCACTCTTCTGCTACTAGGTTTCCATATGTTTAACCTATATGCACTCTTCTGATACTAGGTTTCCATATGTGTTTTGAATGTTGGATATTATGCTTGATTAACATTAGGGAAAATGTTTCCTTGGTTTCAAGTTAATATCTTGTTGTGATAATTAATGAATCAGAAGGTTATGATTAACCTTTTTCATTGTGCATATGTGGGTATGCGAAGTGTGTATCACTTATTTCAGCAAGCATGGTTTGGGTCCTTTATGCATCTATTGTGTACTCTATTATTCAACTTAAAAAAAAATAGATTGTTTTATATGGTATAAGAGTTGTGTTTCTACTCTATGGAACTCTAGTATTAGTAGAGTTACTTCATCATGACCACTGATTTGTCTTAATTAGGTAGAATTGAGAAATAATTTTGAAGATACTTAGCCTTCAAGATGAAGATTAAGATGTGATTTTTTGCTTTCTATTATAATGTTTTGTGCATCACTCAAAAATAATTATTCTAAGGAATTTGGATTTTATCTTATGTCAGTGGTTATTTCTTGTAAGCCTTGGTTTGGGTTAACCTTTATTTAAATATACTTACATTATGACAAGTCTCACCTAACAACCATTGACTTGTATGGGTGGGTCAATGGGAGTTAGGTGCTATAAGCTTCACTCTTAGAATCAAGGAAATGATTTTTGGGTATTTATGATTAGCTTGTATGGGTAGGCCTTCCTTGGATACTCATAACATTATGACTAGGGAAGACCAAGGGTTTAACCTAAACTTGGAGGGTATGATAGGGTGCAAAAAGGATTGAATTTATTGAGTAAGTTGGTAGGGATTGAGCTCTCTACTCATGAAAAGGATTGACTTGAATTTTTGGTAACATATGAACTTGCATGGGTATAATATCCATAGTCAATACTATGGATGGATTTTATTGGAGTGGACATGTCTCCACAGGGTGAGTTGCTTGTGGATAACAAGACTGCCCTACTTCCCTTTTTTATTTATAACAAGTTTGTTATGTAGAAGCTTTGTGCAATGACATTACGATAATGGCTATGGTAAACATAAATATATTTAGGCTTGGACTGAGTATAACTATAAGTGACTAGGGGTAGTGATATCATATTTTTATTTTGATGAAAATACTTAGGATGCATTGGTGTGTCCAATGCATTAAACTTTTAAGAAAACCTAGAAGGTTTTGTTTTCTAGTTTATTACTTGGTTAGCTAAGTTGCAGTGGTTATGCATCCTTAAAATAGGAAAACTTATGTAGAGATAAGAACTTATGCATTTCCCTAAGTTAGGTTGGGTTTTTTATCCTCTTTTGGGTTAGGTTATTGAAGTAAGTGACCTCATAACTCCAAAAGGGGGAACAGGTGAATTTAGCTAGTTTCAACATGTTTATTATGATCTTGGATTATTTTTATGTCTAAGATGTATGTTTTATATCATGGATATAATTTATTCCAAGTATATGTTTTTTGGTCTTGGCTAGGTTATACACCCATGGGGATGTTTATTCAGACTTGACCTCATTTTAACAACTATGTAGATTCTATTGAGACATTGGATATGTCCTACATATAGGTGGATATTTATTACAAGTCCTAACTAAACTTGCTAATTATGGGGATTTATGATTCCCATAGTAGTGATATTGTACTCTCCTTGTGCCTTAGATAATCTCACTCTTTACCAATCTATGTTGCATTAAAATAAGCATCTCCATTTGACATTTGATAAATGGGATTTAGTCATTTAGTTGAATTATGATAAGCTTATTATTGAAATTCTATGATAATGCATGGATGTACATTGATTGATTGCATGAGAAAGCCATCCTATGAGACTGAGGTATGATATCTTGGAAGGACAAAATGTGTGGATCAAGCCTAGAGGTCTTAATGGGGTGAGTGTGATGGACTTACATGAGTAGGTTAAGAATTTTTTGATTGATTATGTGATACCATTGATAGGTATCTAATGTCTTTTGCATGGCATCTACACATTGGGTGGACTGATGTAGATTCATGGACCCTCATGCTTCACACACCTATGTGTTTGACCATTGTAATGTGGAGAAATACATTTGAATAGTTACCTATACCTAATTGTGTAATTACCTTATGCCACTCTTTCATTCATCTAAATTATTATATGTTTATTATATAAACCTTGTAAAGTGTCGAAATGATTTAACTTGTGAAATGTGAAGATGCTTAACCATGTAAAATGTGTGACTTTTTATGTTATCCAATTAGTTATCCTATTGTTCTAGCTATTTTATATATATGTATGTGACCTTGGGTCATTAAATTATAAATTTTGAGGTTAAGCACTTGTGTTCTGTAATTCCCTTTTTGGAAGTCAAATCTCTTGTTTAGGTTATCGACGTATAGTGTCGTTATGTACTTTGTTACCATACATCACTTTTATAATTTTGAACATTAATGCAAGGGTGAGGTTAAGGGTAAAGTGACATTAATTATATAATGGTTTAGACCAGGTAGAGGCTAGGGATTGGAGTCTCTCATAGGCTAAAAATCCACTCCACCTCTTTACACAAGGTAGCCACTCGATTCATTCAGAGTGAGCACCATGAGAAACACATACTGGCTATAGGACCCTCCTAAATAATGGTCATCTTATGTTTTAGTGTTCATTTATCCACCTCTTAGAATTTTGTTTCTAAAAAACCTCTGTATAATCTCTTTGTGTAAGCCTTTTGAGGCACCAACTAGTCCTACATTATGGACATGAATGCAAAACAAGGGAAGAATTGCTAAAATGCATGCATGTGTTGGCATGAATATGTAGACATGTTGTGATTGAGGTATTTCCTTGCAATACCTATTATATATATTTTGGTATGAATATATTTCTATATTTTTTTAAGCATGACTAGATAATATGGTAGTTTTATGTTTAGAATGAATACTGCAAGTCCTAATCAGGTAGATTTTATTATTTTAGGTACCCATTTATTTTTCTTTTCTATTTACTACCATGATGTAAGTGCAATGTGATGGTGGAATGATTATTCTTGTAACCATCATGTGAGATCACAAAGTTATTGGAGAGCATGCAGTAAACCATTGGGGTAGCATGTTAGGCCTAGATGGGTTTCTCTTGTTGTTTAATGTGGATAGTTTAGGATGCTACACTATCCCTTGAATGGTATTTATTTGATCTGGAAGTAAATATTAAAAATGAGTTACTATCTTGTGATAGCATTCTATGATTAATGTGAATTAAAGTATGCATGAGGCATAATGTGTGTTGGTAAAGACACTATTTTAGATTTGGATATGTGTCTAAAATCATGTTGGTAATGTAAAATTTGCAATTTTGGTTATAAAATTTGCACATTGTGTGGTATGTTATACTTTTGAGAAGAGGGATGTCTAGCTAGTGTTGGATTTTATAGTAAATATTTGATCTAAAGGATAGAAATTTGTTAAAATTTGCCTATCTTTCATCAGATTTTAGCCAGAAGAGGTGTGCTTGGAAGATAACTAAATATTTTGTTGGCCTTTATTGAGATGGGAAATTCATTCCCATGTTTAGTAATGTTATTTTGATTAGAAGTCACACCTATATGTGCGGCTGAATTCTTACAATTTTCTTAGAATGATGTTAAAATGGTGGTATATTATTTGGTATGTGTGCTAATAAGAACAATTTAGATTTGTTATACCTTTTTACCAAGGTTGTAATTATCTATTTTGGTTGTTAATATATGACCTATGTGTCATGAATATGGAATTGTGCCTTGACTAGAGGTATATGTATGAGTATTTAATGCTTATATGACTTACGTTAGCTCCCTATATTTCCTCTAGTGTCATAAATTGACACATGAATCACTAAAACTTTATTATGGTTGTAATTATGATTTTTGTAGGGAATAATAAATGTACCTTACATGTATAGTGTAGTGAACTCTCTTGCCTTATTTTTGTGTAATCTGGTGTTTTTCTAACTAATATTATGATTTAGTAGATGAAATATTTGTATAGGAAGTGATTAAGTCCTTGGGACATCCATGTCCTTAGTTGATGATATAGTCACTAGGATAGCTCCTCTCTAAGAGGGGGAGGATGTCATGATTCCATCCTTACATATGCTTACTTAACTACTTAATTATTGATATATCATATGTTTATCAATTAAGCATTACTATTATCATGTGTATAGATATTAATGCACTTCTTTCTTTAGTTGGATTGTATTATCAAGTCTTGACGCTATGATATATGATTTTAGGTTGATGCATTTATCATGTTTATAATTCTACATGTGATGATGTACGAATTATTTTATGTATGTGATACTAGATTATAGCTCATTACTATTTTATAATTTTTTTTACTAATTATTGGTTTAGATACTACTGATGGACCCACTTGGTGGTTGTAGGTGTTAACTATGGGCTAGACTAGATGATAACATCAACTCTTAGCATATTAGGAGTGGTTCTGAGAAATTGAATGAGGTTTGATAGGCAACCTAGTATTCTTTGTTTGTGTCATATTTTTATATTGTTGTGTCATGTGTGAGTTTGGGACTCAAAATTGGTCTAGTTGTTATGTTTGGTTATGTCAGTTGGTAATTCCTTGCTTGACATCTCTATTTTATCTCATGCATCTTTATGTCTTATATGAATTATGGATTATATTTGTCATCTCATTTTCCAATCTAAGTAATCTCAAGCCCCATGCCTTTAAGGTAGTCTTTAATGAATCAAATGGTAATCTAAGGTTATACGTGTTTATGGAATTGATGTGGCACACTCCTATCCCATTTCTCATCACAATGTTTTTATATGATATTTATATAGGTATGATTATATATACCTATATAAACATGTATGTAGTTATATATAATTACACACACACACACACACACACACACACACACACACACACACACACACACACACACACACACACACACACACACACACACACACACACAGAGACACACACACACCTATATAAATGTATATAATTATATATAGATCTATTATTTATATAAATATATATATATATATATAGGATTATATGAGATGTATATATATATATATAGGAAATTGGATTTTTTTATTAACCTTGACTTGTTAAGCATGGCATGGGAAAAGAGAGTTGGGAGTATTAATGAAGAAGAGATGGTGGTTGGTCGGTAGGACATGTAGGAGAGAGAGTAGGAGTCAATGGCATGGGGGAGGAGGATTCAGAATGAGAAAAGGAAAAATGAAGGAGGAAACAAATGGCCTAGGGGGAGTATCATAGAAAAGTGTGTAACGAGGAAAATATGCAAAGGTAAATGAGTAACACATATGAAAATACAAAAGATGCATAGGTATAAAGAAAAAAAGGAAAATGTATGAGGAGAAGGAAAATAACATGGAGGGATGAAAATAGAAAATGTAAGGAATAGGAAGGATACAAAATGAAAAAGGAAACAAAATGTAGTAGGGGAAAAATACGTATAAGGATGATTAAAAATGCATCAAATAAAATAAGGGATGTAGTTCTTACTTAGCACTACAATCCTTGATGGTAGATCAATTCTTTTCTAGAGTTTTGGTTTGGATTTTAACCTAATAGTAATATTTTAGTCCCTTTCCATACATTTAATGGGTAAATTACTTTGATTACAACTATCTCTCTTCTAAAATGTTAAAGATTGATTTAAAAACTTAATATGCTCTATTGCCATTATTCTTTTGGGCACATAAACCTTGATGATACATGTTACTATGGTTGAATGATGAGTTATGACCCCTACCATGAGGTACACCATGTGGATGAGGGGGCTATGTTGCACACTTGTACACCTTAAACATATAAATGTAGCTTGTTAAATCTTATGTTTGGAATCCAATGATTCTGGGTCATTGTATCCTTTACTCATTATATAATCCACTCCAAAAATATATATGTATATTATGGATTCCATAACCTTCTTTTAGGGGTTGTAAATTTTGATAAAGTTGATCCTTGAATAAAATGGGAACAAATTGACTTGAGTTAGATTGAATCTTGAAAAATTTACCCTCTCATCATTATAATCTTCAGCGTGGAACCAAATCAACTTAGGGAATATTTAAACTGGTTGACAGAGTGATCCTTTTCCATTATGATTTAATTTTGAATTAAATCGATTGGAAAATATATTTACTTATAAGAAAAATTTAACCAATAGTTATTATTTAATTATCAATTTTGAATCACAATTTGAGTCTAAATATTGAATGGAGCTGAGTTGAATAAGAATATGGTTGTGATTTTAACAATAATCTTAAATCAAATTAGAAATCCATTTGGGTGCCTTTAATCTAAAAGGGTGAATTATTATTCCTCATTACTATGATCTTCAAATTTCCCTATAGCTAGAAATTTTCCCCTGGGTTGGTTGGGTTCATAATTTAAATGACAACTTTTGCATATTTGATTATGTTTCCAACCCTTAGAATGTAGTTCCTTATATTTTATTTAATATGGAAGTAGTTACTCATGTTACTCATGTTCCTTGTATGAGTTCATTTTTCCATCATAAAATGTTGTATATGATCTTGATGGAAGGTTTTAGGTATCATCTTATTGGTGCAGTTTTCATTGTTGCCTCCTTTAGAATTCCTATGTGTTAACATACTATTGGTCTTTATAATAAGGGTGAAGCCTTGATAAATTTATTTTCATTTTTAGGAGGAATTTTGATTTTAATTTAAACTTTATAAATATCTTGTAGTCCTACTTACTCGTATTGACTAATTCTTATTATTCAGGGATCATATGAGGTAGTGAGAGCTCATGATGATCTATCAAATCCCTTGTATTGATTTTTGTTTTAAAATTGATTGGTAGTTGCATGATTATTTTGAACATTGTGACCCTTATGATATGTTTTGGATTTTAGGAAGGATTCTAGGAGGCTAACCATTTGTTATGCTCCCTTATTTTTACCTAATTTCTATGTTTGGTTGGGTTACTTGATTTCTATGTTTGGCTAAATAACTTAATTAACATTATTTGTTGAGTTTATTTGTGGGTCCTTTACTTGATTGTGTATAGCTATAAGTTATATGTGGTGTTTCCTAGTTGACTATGATGGCTTGGTGTGTATCCTTTATGGGGATTATAACTTGTGTTTGTGATGTGTCATTTTTATGGGATTTCCTTTAGTTCAGTTTCTATACTGGTTAGACCTTTGTCCTTGACCCTATGTACCAAAACCACCATTTTTCTGATGGTTGGGGTGGTAAGGGCCACTGATGTTTGAGATCATAGGGCTCGTTGGGAGGGCTTATCCTTTTTGGTTCTATTACTCCATTTTTAGATGACTGTGGGGATAGGTATGATGTGAAAGGTAATGTTTTATTATGTGTTATTTATTTCCTTCTTATCATAAGATGTTAAAATGATTTTATGCATCATTATTAGTATATGTAATTTTAAATATCTTAATTCGGTTTCAATTTAGTTACTTTTGGCTTATGGTATGATAATCTTGTTTCAGATAAGGATCCTTATACAATAAGAATATAAACTTATATTTTTGGTTATGGTGTAATATGTTGGAATTCATGTATAGTTGTAAATGTAATCCTTCAAATACACTTGATTTTTATCCTAGATCACTAGTTAATTAATCATTGGTAATGCCATAGTGAATCACCTTATTGTTATCATTCGTAATTCTTTATTATTATAGTACATTGTTACCATTCAGGTGGTAATAATTTGTAATTGGTTTTGGCACCCTTAGCATAGTAATACTTCATGGTGTGATTTTATAAAATTTAATTATGTGCACTTTATATAAATTGTCATGGTAACTTTAGCTTTATACTTCGAGTATCCTTGAAGGATAATTGATTTCAATATTATTGGCACATTGGTAAATTGATATGTATCTTCATTATGGGACATGTATTGAAATGATGTATCAAAATTTTAATGTGATGTTATTACTGATACAACCTTGTAAAAATTCTATCTACTCTATTGATTGAACCATCATGGTATTGTTAGTATAGACATGGCTTAGATAAATGGATTGATAACTATTGAAGAGATATCTAGAGTATGTTGTTGATATTAACAATGCATAATCACTTTGGATTTAATCATGTGATTTTATTACGTTAATATAGACTTCAATTTGTCACTAAAGTAGTGTAACCCTTGGATTATATCTTCATGTTGTGAGCTTCTTGGATTAGTCATACAATCTTGTTTAGGTGGATAAGATTATTAGTGGATAATTATGAGTAGATTTACTCATGCATACACATAAGTTTAATTGATATTGAATCCTATAATTTTTAATAAATTAAATTGGAGTAATGATTACTATTGATGTATTTTATTAGATCACTTACTTGGTAATTATGCATATTTGATATGTTGGCTTAGATCACGAGCAACCTAAAATCTTAATAGAATGATAACTACTAGGGTTGCCTAACTATTCCTTGGTTCTATATTTATGTTTATGGATGTTATCTTTTTTATTCATTGGGAATACTTTTAGGTTAGTAGGAGTAGGTGGATTCATGTTTTAGTTGGGTTATAACTTGGGCATGGAATGTAGAGACTTATGTACATTTCAGCTTATACACATATTATGTATATGTTGGATATCATCCCATTGAGTTATGTGTGTACATTGTCTTGGTTTAATGTTGGCTATAATACTCTAATTATATATATATATATATATATATATATATATATATATATATATATATATATATATATATATATATATATATATATATATATTGTGGTTGGTGTGCATTTGGTATATGTAACTAAGCATGTGTGTAAATCTTGTTACTTGTATGATTCAAAAATTTGGTTCATTTAGAACCATTGCATGCTCAAATGAGATATATTGGGTGATGCATAGCACCATTATTTAACTCTAAATATAAAATAATTCATACCTATAGTCACAAATATATGCATTCAATCCTTCATCTTCTTTACCTCATCTATCACTCTCTATTTCATGTTATTTGACACACTAGCTTATAACATACTTCAAGCTACTTTAGATGAAAAATACCTTTTTTATTGAGCAAGGTTTTATATATGTAAAATATAAAAATGAAATATATCTCTATGAACTAAAAAATTGTCTTGACACAACCTATTCCCATTTATAATCTCAAGAATCTACTTTTCCCATCAAACCCACAATTTCAACCTTCACCTAGTAACATGTTTTTGGGGTTCTCACTTAGTATGAATTGGTGCCTTCTCACTTGATAAAAAAAATTCACCACCCTCTATGTTATTATACTTTTCCACAAATTTTTGTGATTTGGTTCACCTTTTGGACCATGTTATTAATCATTACTAGGCCCCTATTTAGGCCTATTAGGCCTCACACTACCCTATCAAAGTCATGTTGAGAGTATAAATAAGGATTGATTAAGAATATTCAGTAGTGGGATAGAAAATAACCATTTAATAACATTTAAAATATGTGAGGTATGTAAACATACATTCCAAACCTTGTATGTATTGATGCAGATAGACTGTGTTTTTGAACAAATTGAGTATTTTGTGATTTCAAAGTGGATTGAAGAGAACAAAAGGAAGTTGATTTTTGGTGATGGTATTATAAGAATTTTATGAAATATTATAACCATAGAGTAATTCACCAAGACTATAGGTAAATAATTATGCATTAAATTTCTTGTATACTATTGAAATGGGTAGATTGTGTCAAAAGAGCATTGTAAAATTTCATTTTTGAAACATGATAGGGTTCATAAAAATGAAACTAAAGATATAAAAATGTGTAATAATGTTTTATATACATTTTTATGGTCATTTTGGTGTTTTAAAATAATCATAACTCATCTAAACCTTTTTTAAGCCCTTTTAGGTCTCTACAGTTTACAAGAAACCTTAGATTAGGGTTAATAGACTAAAAGAGGAATAATATGTGATCATTTCATGAATCAAGAATCTCTTGAGAGAATTTTCATCCGTGTTTTGATGTTGAATCATTAAAATATATAAATAGAACTAACACTTGGGACCAAGGGACTAGTTGCCAAATGTTAGCTAATAAAAGCACAAGAACAAGTTTGCTAAGGGAATGAATTGCAAAGGGTAAAAAAATGTAAGTGTCTATCATTAAGGATATTAAATGTACTAAAGAAGAGATACAAATATTGAAATATGTATGGAAAAGTTAATAAAACTGATAAGGATAGTGATCAAGCTATAGAGATAACATTGAAGCTAGAGAAACACATGGTAAGCGTGACATGTGAAGAGATCTTTTTAAAGACCAAAGATAAATGTTGATGTTTTATAAGCTTCTTCCCCATGAATCTACATCATTTGGTATCAGATATCAGTAATATTTATTTGAGTTTTTTTAAAATTATTTACAAGATGTGAATTTGAGATGAATGCATAGTGTTATGAGGTATGCATGAGAGATGATACCTTGTAGAGTGTAGGACTTTTCATCATGTTTTCTCCATAGTCTTACTTATTCCATACCTATTCTTCTCTACAAATTAAAAATTACCTCTTAACCTCATACTTATTAACTTTATATGAGACTAACTTCAAATCCTATTCCAAGAAACTTGTTACACACAAACAACTATCTTCTTATAATTAATTCCTATGGTAACTACCCCCCAAAAGGGATTAACAAGTTTACATATTTTAGTTTATTTAGGTATATTAAAGTGTTATAAGTCATGTAAGGACCTTAAGAGTGTAATATAGTCATTATTTATCATTTTATAAGGTTTTCTTAGCTTGGGAAGATTTTCCCACCAAACATAAATTTGAATTTTTGAAACATTTTTAGAGAGATAGGAGCATTTTTGTGTATGTTAAAGAATTTTCATGTTGTTAAATGACTATTTTATGGGTCATTATGATCCTAATAGGTGAATTTATTACATAATTTGTAAAAATCAAGAGTGGTGAATGTTAATCCCTTTTAGAGGGTAGTTACTGCAAGGGCATCACACAAGTTCATATAATTCAGTGCATTGACATAATTATTGACTTGGACTTGATGTTATAGACCCAAATAAGAGTGTAAATTTAATTAGGTGGTCCTTCAGTAAGTTTTCTTGGCTTGAGAATAGATTATTGACAAAACAAAAATTTGAAAATTTTAATTGTGTAAGAGTGGTTAGAAACAATTTTTTGTGTGGTTAAGAATGTTATGTTAATAAGAGTTTGTGTAAGATCTTAGGTGAGTTTAGAAAGATGGTTTACATATAATTTCATAAGGAAAAGTGATTAAGGTTAAGAATGTTTATTTGAATGTATATATGAAATTAATTTATCTCTAGAGGTAGTTACAAGATAGTTCTTATTTGTAACAAGTTTTTGGATTTGATATAGAGTCAGTCTCATAAAAGAGAGTAGGTGGTTAGTTGGCAGTTACAGTAGGAAGTTTTTGAGAAGTTAACAATGGTATGATATAGAGGTACATAGAAGTACCAATGTGAGAGATAAAGAGGTGTGAAATGTATGTATTCTATCTCAAGA
>JARHVA010006946.1:457500-510000 GCA_037957365.1 Torreya grandis
TCCTCTCCTTGTGTTATCTCTCATATATTTTTCCACATTTTTTATTTTCTATCTCTTTCCTCATCTCCTTGAAGATGTCTAAAAATTCTATGGTCTCATTTGGATTTATCCTCTCTAACAAATCTTCTCTCACTTACCATATTTTGACATCTCACTAGGTCTATCTCATTCACTATGACCTCACCTGGGTCATTCACTTCTCTTGTCCTTTCACTATGACACAATCTCTCTCTATTAAAGCTCACCTATGAGCTCTTATTTGAGGTTTATTAATGGTCTCATCCTATTAGTACAATCCCAAACTATTAAAAAAAGGCTACAAGAGCTAAAAGGTGATTGAAGGGTTTGATAGTGAAGAGGGAAATTGAGGTTGTAAGAGGGTGGTAGAAATATTGAAATAAGTTTGTTAAGATCCTATTATTCCATAAAAATTGATAAATTATATACATAATACCCTTATCAAGATTGAAGAGATTTGACCTAGAGGTGCTTATGGACTAGACTGTTGGCCCATCAGTTGTCATTACACCAAAAGATCAACTTGTTAGTGCCCAATACAAGCACCAAAGTTAATGAATCCATGGGATGTGGTTAAGCCATGTCATGAACTTAAACATTGTACTACACAACATAGAGAGACCAAGGGTGACACCTTGTAATAGTCCCCCTAGTATAAGTGAGGGATTCAAACTTGGCACCTTTGGCTCTGATACCAATTATCAGCCCACTAATGGCCATTAAACCAAAATATCAACTTGTTAGTGCTTGATATAACTACCATAGTTAATAAATCCATGGTAAGTGCTTAATCCATGTCATGAACCCAAGTTCTATGTTGCACAACACAAGGAGACTAAGGGTAACACCTTTCAACATAATGAAGGCTAGTGTGTACTTAAAGAAAAATGAGTGAATTCATGAATAGGATGAAAAGAATGAAAGAGTGATAGGTAATCAAAGGTTCCAAATAAAAACATAAGGACTTTAGGAATTCTATCCAAAGGGAATATATGATATTGATGTCAAATCTAGAATTAAGTTACCAAAGAAGGAATAAAATTTAGGACTTCTAAAGCATGTGTGGCTTGTTGCATGTATGAGGCAGAAGTATAACATAGTATAAGAATGATGTTAAAGGATATGTAGATTGAATGAAACATATTAAAAATTTGGAATCTTTCTTTGGAACCTTCATACCTATGCTTTTAACTGGTATCAGATCAACATATAAAGGAATTTAAAAAAAGGCTACTAGGGTTAAGGAAAAGTTGAGGGTTTGATAGGTGAATAATCAAATTGAGGTTATGGTGGTGTTTAATTTAAGTTAATATAATTTTAAATATATATATATATATATATATATATATATATATATATATATATATATATATATATATATTTAGTTGATATAAAGCATTTGTGAAACCCTAATCAGGATTGAAGAGAGTTGAGATGAGATGCTCATGGACTAAAGAAGGTTAGTGTGTAATTAAAGCAAAAGAGAGTGAATGTATGAACATGATGACAAGAATGAAAGATTTATAGGTACTTAGAGGTTAAAAATAAAGATAGAAGGACTTCAATAATTTTGGCCAAAGGGCATATATGAGATTGATGTCAAATCAAATAGCAAGTTGCCAAAGAAGGAAAATTTTAAGGACTTTTGAAGCATGTGTTGGGATAAATACCGGAAGCACACAATTGATTACCAAGCAACTTAACATGTAGAAATTAACCAGAATACACAAGTAACTAGAATTCAAAAATAACACATGATATGAGAGACAATACACAACTTGTATTAAAACTCTTCCAGAAGGAAATACAACAAAGAAGGCTGCCACAGTTCTTCTTCCTTACACACCTCTAGGGCTCCCACACCTCTAGGGCATAAATAGTAAATATTCCCTCAAAGCTCTCTCCCTTAGGTCCCAACACACTACTCAAATACAAAGTTGGTGTTCACCTTACACCTATGCTCCATGCACTCCACAAGTGTTCCACGCACTCCACAAGTACACAATCATACTTCAAGTAGATCTCCCCTGAACTTGCAACAACCTGCACCTCAACAGACCTTAATTATGGAAGGATCTTCCTTGCCTTCCTCTTTCCTCTCTATGAGTACCCATTGTACTCCAAGTAGATCCCACCTGATTCTGCTCCCTATTGTGTTGATGTCCTATCTAATCTTGCACACTTGCAAATCAATCTGGTTCTGCACACCTGTGAACCTTGACCTTGCACACACATATACCTACAGATCAATGATCTTACTTACCATGCATATCTCCTATCGTAGCCATGCTCACCTGATGACCAAGATCATACATACATGAAGAACCCTACTAATTCTCCAATCTAGCACCCACACTTGGTATTGTGGCACTAGGAGGAACACACCATTGCTCTCTTCTCTCTGAAGGAGCTTATATTATTACTCTCTAGCACAATTTTACAATACAACCAATGAGTCTCTTAAATAGATCTCATGCAAAAAATAATTAGACACCTAATTACAATAATTAGATCCGCAGCTTCTAGTCTAAAATTGGCTCTTGACATGAAAACATTTGGTTTGTTAGCTAACTGCCCATAATACATGCAGCTCAAACCACATAGGTGACTGATGTTAGTCACTATCTGCTTGGGGATGCTGACGCTGGTTGACATCTGATCGACATCGATTGCCTTCTTGTCTGATCCTGCCAATGTTAGTTGGCTTGACCAACGTCAGTGTCTGTGACACTTCACAACCCTTTGCAACCTCCTTCCCTGCTTGCATCAGTGAAGCTTTTAGCTCCACAACCTAACAATCTCCCACTTGGAGATAAATAACTACACTATACCTATACCTGTACTCCATCTAATCTATTTCCTGGCTTGTATCCCTCTTCAAGATCAATCTTGAAGACCACCCACCACACAACCTATGGTGCACCTCCTGTCATTCGAGTACCCTGCCACATCCGAACCTACAAACCCATGTAGTGAAGTCCTAACCTAGAATAGCATGAATCCCTACTGCTGGTCCCTCTCACATCCCTGAGAACCCACTTCTCCGAATTGGCTCCTAACTCTCTGACAATACCCACTGCTTGGGCAAACTCAGGTTTATACCAGACCTCATGTGATTTCAGACACTAAACTGTCCAGCCCTTAGTGTGCTCTGGCTCTACATCTTGAACCTCACCAACACCTGATTCACATCAGCTCCCACTCAAGACAAAATCAACCTGTGATCTCCATGTCTCCCATGCCAAAGAATTTTGCTGCTCCAAATTATTCATAGCAAACCACTGAACTAATCTTACCCTTAGCTCAACAAAACCCTGTATGTACAAACCTGCTAGCAAACATACCATCCACATATAGTAATAGGATAATGTCATGACCATCATCCCCCTGGTAAGACAAACCATAGTAGTTACCCTGACATTGACTAAAGTCATGCTTTGTCATCCACCTGTCAAAACCTATACCACTATCCTGTAGCTTCCTCAAGACCATATACCTTGGTCTTCCATCTCACAAGTCCATTCTCTCTATTCTTCAACTAAGGTTTCCATTCATCTCTGTGCTTTCATACCTGCTGGAAACCCTACCAAGTCTTTGCTTAGTTTTGCATCCTATTCCTACCATGCTCCCACTATTTCCTGGATCCTTCCTGCTCTGCAGTCAGCAACTAGTATAAAGAAGAGGAACAATGAATTTGAGGCTTACTTACCACCTTTAGTCCTCTATATGGGCATTTGAGACTCCTTGACAGCTTGTTGTCCACCCAAAATTTGTTACAGTGACTGACCTCAGTCACCACATAGTCTACATCCGACTGACGTCAGTTCCATGCGCCTGTCCTGACTACCAACCATGTCGATGTCGGTGTCCCCTGCTGTCGATGTCGGTCCTCATGACTGATGTCGGTCTTACCTACTATTGACATTGGTTTTCCTATTGATGCCAGTACCTATGTTCACCTGTGAGTGATGACTTTTTACCTGTGAGCTCCTTTAAATCAAAACCCATGTCCAAACTTCCCTGCTCAGAAGTATTCAACCCCATCCACTGGTCTTCGTCCACCATCTCCTCCATAAACACCAAGGCTTTCTAGTTCTTATGCCTGTCAAATATATTAGTCTTCCTCTTAAGAACATGCATCTCCTTCTTGCTCATGTGACCAAGCCTATAAAGCCATGTCTCTGCAACAGAAGAAGAATCAATAATATAAACAAGTAGATAAAGAGTACATATTTTATTACCACCAGCTAATTCAAGTGCATCCGCTGTGGGAGTTCTTGTGCATCTCTCATCACCCAAATTTTCTAAAGAAATTAGCCACATCTCCAAACCTGGGACTTGCATGACCTCCTTCAACACCCATGTGTTGGCCACCTGCAATTTTAGCTTCACTTCCCCTTTGCCAATTCTTTAGCAAGGCTCACCAGCTCCTCTCCCTAGGGCTACATGGAAAGAGGCAAAAAAATCTATTATCCAAGATTTAACTTTATCCAAGAAACCTCCCAAAGCATCCTGTGTAACAACACCTGCAACATCTGCATCTTTAGTTCCTTCATGCTGATCTACTACAAACCAACAATATTCTTTTCCCTGCTCTTTCTTTCCATAGGACCGTAAGTGACCATCTGTGCTTTTCAAATCCTCCATTCTTAGCTTACTTTCATCTTCCATTGCTCTACTCCCACTCAATCAAAAAACCCTGTGAGTGACCTGTAACCAAACACAAAACCTGCTCCCTACAACCTTAGCTCTGATACCATGTGTTGGGATAAATACCGAAAGCACACAATTGATTACCAAGCAACTTAACATGTAGAAATTAGCTAGAATACACAAGTAACTAGAATTTAGAAATAACACATGATATGAGAGATAATACACAACTTGTATTAAAACTCTTCTAGAAGGAAATACAATAAAGAAGGTTGCCACAGTTCTTCTTCCTTACACACCTCTAGGGCTCCCATACCTCTAAGGCATAAACAATAAATCTCCCCTCAAATCTCTCTCCCTTAGGTCCCAACACACAACTCAAATATAGAGTTGGTGTTCACCTTACACCTGTGTTCCACGCACTCCACAAATGCTCCACGTAATCCATAAGTACACAATCATACTTCAAGTAGATCTCCCCTGAACCTGCAACAACCTACACCTCAACAGACCTTACTTATGGAAGGATCTTCCTCACCTTCCTCTTTGCTCTCTATGAGTATCCACTGTACTCCAAGTAGATCCCACCTGATTTTTCTCCCTATTGTGTTGCTGTCCTATCTGATCTTGCACACCTGCAAATCAATCTGGTTTTGCACACCTGTGAACCTTGACCTTGCACACACATATACCTGTAGATCAATGATCTTACTTACCATGCAGATCTCCTATTGTAGCCATGCTCACCTGATGACCAAGATCATACATACATGAAGAACCCTACTGATTCTCCAATCTAGCACCCACACTTGGTACTGTGGCACTAGGAGGAACACACCATTGCTCTCTTCTCTCTGAAGGAGCTTATATTATTTCTCTCTTACTCTCTAGCACAAGTTTAAAATACAACCAATGAGTCTCTTAAATATATCTCATGCAAACAATAATTAGACACCTAATTACAATAATTAGATTCACAGCTTCTAGTCTAAAATTGGCTCTTGACATGCACACATTTGGTTCGTTAGCTAACTGCCCATAATACATGTAGCTCAAACCACACAGGTGACCGATGTCGGTCCCTGTCTACCTGGGGATGTCGACACCAGCTGACATCTGACTGACATTAGTTGCCTTCTTGTCTGATCCTGCCAATGTTGGTTGGCCTGACCGACGCCAGTGTTTGTGACACTTTGCAACCCTTCAGAACCTCCTTCCTTACTTGGATCAGTGAAGCTTTTAGCTCCATAACCTAATAGCATGTTATGTTTTGTTACATGTATAAGGTAGAGGTATAAAAGAGTATATTAATGATGTTTTTATATAAATTAGTTCAAATTATGTATAAAAAAGTTCATCCCCTACTATATTCAAGCCTTGACACTTGCAATTACAAATTTCTTGCATTCAACCAACACAATCTCTCTTTGTTAACTTGATAAACTTTTGAACAATCATTCTCCTAAAATGATAACCTTTGTTACTTTAATATATTTCAATATAAAATTTTCAAACAAATTCTATGGGTTACAAAATTAGATATTCCATCTTGTTCATTTTACCCTAATTTAGAGTTTCTTGACTCAGTCATAGGCCTGAGAGGGCTCTAATTATATATTTTTAAAGGATTTGGATGGATTTCAAAGGTCCCTAGAGACTCACTCTAATTTATTTTCCTCCTACATTAATTATCTCTACCAACCTCACACCATCTCAAGCCTCCATCTCACTTGTATTTCATTGTGGAGACTATACACAGGTTTTTCTATGCATATAGCCTTATTATATCATTGTTTTCCTATATATGAACAAAATTAGATTTGTAAATATTATTAACTTACCTAAATATCTTGTTATGATTATAGTTTCTTCTATATTGAATTTTATTTACACACCATTCCAATCTTTAACTCCATTTTAAGGCTATTAACCACATTCAAGAATATTAATTCAACATTATACTATAGTGATAGTCTACATGTAATAAAAAAATATAGGGCTTTAGATGTATAATGTCTCACCTTCAGGATTAGAAACATTTCTTTATTATTTCAAACTCATCTTGATGTCTTTAAAATACCACATTTTCTCCATTTAAACCTCCATTCACGTTTATGACCTATTATTGAACTAATTTATTGACTATGTTTGTGCTCGAAAAATATACACACAGTCTGATTAATCAAAACTCTTAATTCTTTGTAAAGATCAAACATAACACATTACGTGTGATTGAAAATTTTCTCAAATTAAATGTTGAATAACATTAAAACACTCATTAATTTTTTTCATAAGGGATTTCCTTCTCCATTTCACTCCCACTTCATGGAACATCACCAGAACCTAAACATAGTCATAGTTTCTTTCCATTGCACTCATATAGGAAATGCATGGTTATAAGTTATTGACACAATCACTGCAAGTTATAATTTACAAATAATTCTTAAACCAATATCCATAAAATTTTATAATCATATATTTACTCTTATTATTTCATAGATAACTACAAAGCATATCCAATGTGTACCTCTTTTTAAATTTTTACACAGTCACTTTTTTGAGCATTATTGTAAAATATTATTGGGTCTACCTTAAATTTTCTCTACCAATTACATGACACCAATATTTAATGAATATAATAATTTGTTGAACACATCCAAAAAACTTACTAACATATAATAAAGTCAAACTTGTCCTGTTTAAGGAACTTTGTCCATTCTCTGTCCATGTTTCATTCAATCTACATATCAATCTTACGAAACTCAAGATTTTGGAAATAGTATTAAATCTAAAAATAAATATTTATCATACATTTTTTTAAGGGTTTATGTTATATACATTTATATTCCAACCCTTTTATTCTTCCATGCTAAAAAAAAACAAATGTAATATCTTTTATTACCCAAAACTAATCCTAACTACCTTAACTTCCCTCTAACTTCCTCATGATCATTGAGAGGGCTTAACCTAATCTTTGAATACTTATGAAAGGAATTAATTAATGAGTTATGTATGTGTTAGGTCATCCTAAAATACTTTATAAATTCTAACTAAAAAAAATACCACTTGACACTCCTTTAGACTAGACTATAGACTCCTAAATACGAACATGACTTACAAAATACTCTAACATGTGAAAATGAAAAATATTTATAGAAGTGTAGTGATGCTCCAGCATCAGACTACCAAGGAGAGAGATAAAATTTACCATGAAAGTTATAAAATATGTTGACCTTGAGATATTTTTCAATATCCTTATCCAAGTTCACATCCACCTAGGTCCCAAGGCCCATTTGAGACACCAAGATCTTTGTGATGCTTGATTATGTTGGCTCCTCTTTTCTTCACTCATATCTTGTTTCTTTATATGAAATCATCTTCCTATAATTTGATTTTATAATTCATCATCTTCAGCCCTTTAGTTCTCTCTTGAAACCAACCTACACATGGAACACACAAATCAATGAAAATAATTTATTGCTTGTCTTCTTGGTAATATCTTGCTTTCTCAAGATTTCTTGTTTTCTCCATGCTTGATTTTTCTAATTGTGGAAGTATTGCTATAAATAAGGCCTCCTCTTCACTCTCTTTGGCCTCCAACATGCAACTATATTTTTATTAATCTTTTTTCACTTCATTCTCCATCTTATCACTATATAAGGCATTCTCCAAATCTACTATCTCCCTTTCCACCTACTCAACACTGTCATATTGAAATTAAAAATCAGATTTCTCTTTTCATTCCATTCCTTCAATAAGGATCTCAAGGTGATCTTTTTTCTTCTCTTGGTCATTTCCTGTACATGGATGGATTTATCCTTCATCATGTTCACTTGGTTTCTCATTCAACCAAAGAATGTGATTCTCCTTCAATTCCTTATATATCATCCTCTTCTTTTCTCTCTTCTCTCTTGGTTTTCATTCTCCTTCTACTCATTATTAATGTGATCAAACATTTGATTGGCTTACTCTTCATCACCCATCCAAAGTGTGGGCTCTCAATATCTTTCAACTAATCTAACATGAGGTTCATCAAGGCTATGTGTTGTTTGATCCCATTCATCTCTCTTTAAAATTATTCTTCTTGTTGCTTCCTTAGCAAATATCTTTCCTTATTCTTTCTCAATTAGTATTTTGTGTTGGGAAACTCCCTCATCATCCTCTTTATCATCTATATCCTCTCAATCAAGTCTCTTTAACCATGTTCCATTCTTTATCCAAGTTATCTCCTTTGATCCAATCCCTTGGGCATTCACTTCATTCTCTTTTATTGAGCTACTTTGGGTTCCTTAACTCTTTTTGAGCCTCTCTTGGCTTATAAACCTACCTTTACCAACTTTTTTTTAACCTAAACTATTCTTTATCAATATTTAAAGCAACATATCATCATACCTTCAATGAAATTGATCAAATGTACACAAACTAAAAATAAAAACAATATGTACTTTCATATGCCAACCTTTTCCATAGAATATTTCTCACTCTGATACCAAAGCATGGATATGGACAGCCTAGGATTGGTCAAATCATATTTTATTATGACAAGAATGTGTCGAGATAAAGAATAAATGGCAAGGAACATCAAGTTGACATGGTAGAGAACAAAGGCATGAAACATGAAAGAAGTGAAATGAGAAGCAAGTGGCAACACAAAAAGGTAAAAGGTAGAAAGTGGATGATAAAGAGAATTAAAATATCCCAATAAGATCATAGTGCAAGTATACTCCAAGAAAACATAGAGATTCAAGAAGATGGAATGCCCATAAATCAAGAAAAAGAGACGGTGCATGAAAATAAAGACATTGAAATCAAGGTACAACCATGTATGAAAGGAAATTAATTCATAAAGGAAGATAGGTGTTGGTTAGATTTTTTTCCCATTGTTGTATGTGATGACATAAGTGAATTTACTTCCAATGATGAAGACATATTATATATGAAAACCATTGAATTGATGAATGAGTGTGTGACAAAGCAAGATGAGGATGAATAACCTCAAAGAGTGATTGAGAAACAAGTTATCCAACATAAGGATGTTGATGTGACTCTAAAAAATGAAATATTCTAAAGATAAGATAAACAATAAGTTTCCCAAGGAAGTGAACAATAATGTAAGCCAAGGTTTGATGAGAATTTTGAAGAGATAAATGCATTAAAGTTTCAAGAAGATTTGGAGATGATAAAAGACATGTTCAATCCATCCAAGAGGCTGAAATAAGATTAATTATAGAAATAAAATATAAAGTAAAGGATAGACAAGGAGAATCAAAGAGAAGCACACAAAGTTTTGCAAACAAGCAATCTAGTTGGCAAGTAAATAGAGTATGAGAAAATAAACAAGGTAAGTTATTCATTTAGGTAAGCTAAAGGTGAGTTTAAAATTTATAATCATGGATGAAATTATATTATAAATTCACAATTGTTCTTGTTTTCCACATATTCCTTTGCCTTGTTTGACCTCTTGTTTGAGGTTCTCCTCTTTCTTCTCATCACCTATTTGTTTTATCCACTCAGGCCATACATATCCATGCTCTTGTGCTCTCCATGATGGATCAATTTGTCCTTATTTTTCTCAACCTACATATCATCCTTTCCTTCTTTATATATGTAATCAAAATCAACATTTAGACATTCATTTACTCTAATGGAAACTATTTCAAGCTTATCTCCTCCTTGATGTCTTCATGGGTGGCCTTCATGTCCTCTTTGCATGTTTCTTCTCTTATTTTAGGTTATAGACATGGAAATGTGTCATAATATTCATATTTATCTTCATATTGTACATGTGGAATTCTCTAAATCTTCAACACTTTTTCTTCTTCAAGATGTTATTTCTATTTATCTTCCTCTTTCCACTTAAAGGGTGATAATCTTGGCCCATCCTTCACCAAATTTGAGGCATGATTCTTGGAATTCACAAGATTTTTCTTCATACATATAAACAAAAACTTAAAACCAATGTTATCATACAAAATGAGAGAACACATAGTATATTTGAATGTCTTTAGCATAGACATTGTCCATCTTCTCTTCTGATCTTCATTCTCATGTACTGTTTTTGGCACTTCTATGTTCTTCTTGTTCTATTCAATGAGAAGCCTCTTATCTATCTATTTTTAATTTTTATCACTTGGAAACATATATATTCTTATTCCTCTTTGGGTTTCTCTCTCTTTCTTCCTATCATATTTCAAGGCACTCATCTTGTGCCTTCTTCTCACAAGTGACTCTAGTGGCCATTTTACCTTTCTTGTCACATTCCATCCAATCCATTAGATTTTTTATTCTCTTATGAGACTCATCATGAGATATATCCTCTCTATATATTGGCCCAATTCTCTTCTTATGTCTTACACTTTGCTTTCTATGTCCATTTACTCCATTCTTCTTTCTTTTATATTCCTATTTAGACCTTCTTCTAGAAAGTTTATCAACCTTGCCTTTTAGACCTATTTTGGCCCTTTATCTTCTTCCTTTATTCCTTTATCTAGGTTTTATTATTATCCTCATTGAATATATTTATAGTATTTTATCTTCCTTCTTCTCTCTTGGCACTTCAACACTCTCTTTCTCTCTCTATCTTATATAGTATTTTATTGACTAGCTTATTTTCCTTCTCATAGGACTTTGGGAATATTATTTCTCTCTCCTCAATATTATATACCATTGTCATAACATTAACATATCTGACCTATAATATCATTCTCCCATAATACCCTAAAATGTGTCATCTCTCATGCATACCTCATAGAACTATGCATTCATCTCAAATTAACATCTTGTAAATAATTCAAAACAAAACTCAAATCAATCTTACTAAGATTTGATAAAAAATGATGTAGAGGAATTGGGAATAATATTATAAAACATCAATGTATGTCTTTGGTCTTTAAAAATATCTCTTCACATATCATTTTTACCTTGTGTTCCTCTAGCTTCAATATTATCTTTATAGCTTGATCATTGTCCTTATCAGATTTCTTCACTTTTCCCTATGTCATATTATTTATAACACTTATTGAGGAAATTTAATCTCCTTCATGATTGACACTTAAAATTTTTTACCCTCTCCAATTAATTCCCTTAGTAAACTTGTTCTTGTGATTTCATTAGCTATCATTTGGAAACTAGTTCCTTGGTCTTAAAAGCCAATTATTTTTATAAATGTTCAATATTCATCATCAAAGTATGGATGAACTTATATTTTTATTTCACACTTGTGATTTTTTTCCACCTATGCCTTTACCTTGTTTGACCTCTTGTTTGTCTCTTGAGATAACTCGTATAAGATTAAATCAAGTTGATAACAAGATAATATTCATGATAAGGGGATGAAATGCCTAAAAAAGAGGGAGGAGAAGATCATATGATAGTGGCATATGAAATGTCAAAAATGAATCTTAAAATGGGGTTATGGAAAAAAGAGTTATAAAAAGTCATTGATTATATTCAGTTAGAAGAAGATCTTGAGAGGAGACAAAGAAAGGAAAGTAATAGAAGAAAGTTGTAATAAAATACATTTGCATGTTGGAGGCTAAAGAGAGTTAAGATGAGACATTAGCTATATCAATACTTCCAAAAGTAGTAGAAGCAAGCATGTAGAAAACAAACAAGATTGATAAAGTAAGAGATTTCCAAGAAGATAAGCAATGGATTATTTTCACTGATTTGTGTGTTCCATGTGTAGGTTGGTTACAAGAGAGCACTAAAGAGCTGAAGATGAAGTGGAAGATCAAAGTACAAGAAGATTATTTTAGATAAATAACTAAGAGAGGAGTGAAGCAAAGAGGAGACAACATAAGAAAGTGTCACAAAGGCCTAGGTATCTCAAATAGGCCTTGGGACCTAGGTGGATGTACACTTGGATAAGGATTTTGCAAAATATCTCAAGGTTAACATATTTTATAACTTTCATGGGAAATTTTATCTTGATCCTCAATATTATGATGTAAAAGCATCACTACACTTATATAAATATTTTTCATTTTCACATGTTAGACTCTTTTGTAAGTCATGTTAGTTCTTATGATTCTATAGTCTAGTCTAAAGTAGTGTCAAGTGGTAATTTAATTTTGTTAAAATTTAGAAAGTAGTTTATGATGACCTAACACATACCTACCACCTTAATTATTTCCTTTCATAAGTTTGTAAAGATTAGGTTGAGACCTCTTAATAAACATGAGGAATTTGTAGGGAATTTATGATAGTTAGGATTATTTTTGGGTAATAAAAGATCTTACAATTATTATATTTTGGCATGGAAGAAGAAATTTTTGGAATCAAAATGTACATAACATAAACCCCCAGTAAAATGTATGATAAATATATATTTTGAGATACAATATTGTTTTAAAAAACTTGAGTTTCTTGAGATTGTTATGTAGATTCAATGGAACATGGATAGAGAATAGATGGAGTGCCTTAAACAAGAAAAGTTTGACTTTCTTAAATGTGTCAAGGATTGAATATAGTAGGGAATGAATTTTATTCTGCATCATTTGGCATAGGAGGAACATGTTACTCCTTCTCATTGACATAACCTAGTTAGGTGTTGCATGAGGTGATTTGATTCATAAAATAATTCCTTATTAATAATATGAGATACATGTTGTAAACTTTAATCATGTACACTAAATTCATGAATGTAGGATTGGTTGAATTGCTAATGTGAGTGTGTAAATTAATTAGGCTAGTATGCCCTTTATACCTTATACATTTATTGAAAAGATAACCAATGTTAGGGATTGCATACATACATACATACATAAATAAATAAATACACACTCACACATATATATATATATATATATATATATATATATATATATATATATATATTTGTGTTGCCATGTATTTGAGGTGTATTAATTCCTCTTCTTATCATTGTTAGTTTATCATATTAACTATTTTCTAATTTAGAATCAATTATAAATATTCAAGGATTGGCTGACACTATATAATTACTTGATGGAGGATGTAGTAAGGCATGATTGTGACTTTGTCCATGTGATTTAACTATTTTAGGAATAATGGAGTTTTACTCCTAGTTTAGTTAAGGGTCTATAATAATAAATTAGTAAATAATATTCCAATAATTAATTTGCTTATTTGTATAATTTATTATGTCTTTTAAAAATTTCTAAAAATAATAATAAATAAGGAAAAATACAACTTATCTTAAAATTAGACTGAGATGACTAAGACAGAGGCTAAAACTAGTTGTACAAAATTGGGATAGTGTCATGAATCTAGATATGGATTTCATTCAATGAAAGGATATGAGCTTAAAAAATAAGACACTTTGAGGTTTGATGTTAGTGTCTAAGTACTGATGCTATTATCCAAATTGGTCACATAGATCTAAGTGTTTGGGTTTTGTTCACTATCCTTGCATGAGTCTTTTTGTGAAATCTTAAGCGATAAATGTTGATAAAGATCCTTATAGAGTTGATTCAATCTTAAAACCCTAGACCTTCATTGTGCTTGATAAAAATTGAGAAAAATGGGGGGGTTAGTGTGTCTAAGATAAATTGAACATGTATCCACACCCCTTATGTGGGCACATTGCCTACATACCAACACTCTGAAGAAGGATAAATCCATATGTAGTTCTCCCACTTGATGTGCTTTGTGAAATAATTTAATGAGGATGGAAAAATACTAAATTAAGAGTTCTTGAGGTGGATAGGGATTAGTGTGAGGGTTTTAATATGTTTATAACTATGTTGGGTGACTGTATATAGAAAATAAGGGAATTTGCCTTAGTGGTTTATTTTTATTCTTGCTTGCTTTGTAAGATTTCTCACCTCGCCTTGTAAATGACCTTTGGATGGAATATTATAGGGAACTATTAGTCATGTTTTAAATGTATTTGTACTAGGTTGACTTAATGAAGAATAAGAATTAGATGGAAATGGTCATTTGGGCTCAAAATGTGATTGGATAGGAGCACCAAAAATGGGACACAATAGGGTCCAACGTTATAGTCCAGGTATGATGATTGTATCCTATAGGCTTGTGACCTAAGGGAATAGAAGTTACCTGGGAAATATAGCTTGGCAAAGTTTGAATTAGGTTTCAAAAGTCTATAGATGATCGATTACAATAAAAAAAGGTGTTTAAAAGGGTCAAAAAAGCATGCAAGAGGGTCATATGGATAGGGTGTCACAAGCCACACTCAAGCTACCAATTTGGACATTTTATATGACTACATTGCCCCTATATTCTATTAATGCATCAAAGAAAAATACTAGGATAAAGGAAAGTAGAAACCATACCTAAATTTACATGTAAGGATGAATCCCATGGAGATGCATCATGTTGAATGTGCATAGAGAGAGCACATCATGATGTGTAAATCTATAAGATAAAAACAAAGAGTAGATAAGTTCTTACTAGACATGTTATGTCTAAAATAAGAATGTACAAAAGTTGGGTAAAATAGAGAGGAAGAGAAAGGAATGAATACACCTCCTTGGGTACGCAAACTAATACAAAACTTGTTTTGATGTTGAGTAGTGCTAGGTATGTGATATACCAAAATTAATATCACAAATAGAGATAAGTTCTCAATTTCCCAAGAGTGACTCAAGAATATAAAGGTTGGCCCTTTGGCTCCATACTAAGTGAATCTATGTGATCATGCATGTGTTAATCAATTTTTGGACTATGTGCCTAATCTTGCTGAGTAGGTGGCTCAAAAATTCAAAGTCTAGCTCGACCTTTATCTCCATCATTTCTCACTAAGTGAAGTTATGAACTGATACCAAATTGAATGTGCATCATATAAGATGGATTTTAAAGCCCATGAATTCTCTTTAATTTGATAATGTGGTATGGATAGTCAAATGTGTACTTGAAACTAGGCTAATCTCTACAACTCTAAAAGGATGAGATTTGTCTTATATGAAAGCCACTCTAAAATTGGGAACTAGGATTATGTAGAAGCCACTCAGGAATGATGCAAACAACCTATAGATGGAATAAGGCATGCAATTACTAGGAATACCTAAGTAATGTAATGAACTTAGAAAGAAAAAAAGTTAAATGTGTTGTGCGCATTTCCCCCAATCATTGGTATTTATAACATGGATTATGATCTATAAGTTATACCAACTACCCTATCTGAAATTAGAAGTGAGAGCCATCATGCCATGCATGATGCCCCCTATATCTAGATTCTTTGAGAAAATTATACTAAAACTATTGACTCTGAACTGTATTATTGGTAACAAAATTGTAATTGAACTTACCTTTATGTTTGTTTCTATAAAATATAGGTTTTTTTCTATTTGGATAGGAGTGCCAAAAATAAGACACCTTGTTATCTATCACTATTATCGAGGTTTGGCGCTATTATCCTTAATTGAATCTAATCACTATTATATAATGATCACTATTTTTCTACTATATTCTTCTTGGCTTGATATTTGATTATTATTCTTAGTGTTTTTAAAACTAATTTTTTTGATTGGTAGGAGGATTTGATCTTTGTGAGGAAACCTCTGATTATTTCCCCCTCTTCTAAGGGTAGGAATGAAGACCCTACAAAGACTATCCTTAGAATAAAGATCCCTACAAGTGTGTTATGCTAAAAAATACATGATATAGAAATTATAATAAAATGATGTCTCAATACATATCATAGTTTGTATTGAAGATTATTAGATCAATAAGGAATGGCTAGATAGATATAATAATTCAATAACATGTGTAGTATACTGAATTGAAATTGGAAATGTTAGTTATTAGTTGTTAGTTTTCAAGGAGAGATGGGGCATAATGTCCATCATGACATCTAAGAAAACTATATAATGCATGATATGGATCATGGCATTGTAAATAATGAGAAGCAAACAATCATATAAGGCAAGAAGCGTACAAGAGTGGCCAAGGGGATAATCATGTAAGGGACATGGGCACATGTCATTCAAAATAGAAACCAAACATGCAAGATATGTTAAAATGACCAGATACACATATAATTAAAAATAATCAAGGTTGGCATGAGGGCCACAAGAATATAAAAGAGTAAAATCAAAGGACACTGGCAAAATGTCCTAAGGCACATACAATAAACCAAACAAGAATTAAAAAATATAGTCACATTTAGCTACGTAAAGCAAGAAAAGAAAGCATGTAAATGATGGAAATACAATTACATCTTATCTAATCAAATAAATAAATGAGAGTATAAAAGACATGGAGTACAATACTAGGTAGATACCAAGAAATACATAAGTGTTATATATTATTGAGTGTCGATAGAGTAATCTATGTAAGCTAGTATGTAATGTATATTAACATTATAAGTAGAGTGTGTGGTTTTGGAATGACATAACATATATGTAGTCATGTAGAAGATGCCCCTAGTAGGTAGATATATCTAGGTATGTATTGAATGTAGAAGTATAATGACCCCTTAATGGGTAGAGTGAAACAATCAAGTATCTAAGTGTCATTGCACACACTCAAAGAAGATCAAGTGAAGCATGGTAATGTAAATAAATTAAAAAATAATAGCATAGAATAATAAATGTATCTTTATTGTGGTAGTAAAAATGTAAATCATGGATAATGCATATAATTGAAATGTTTTTGGTGTTTTAAATTATTTGAATGTTTTTATATTTCAACAAATTTGAATGTTTTTAGATTTTTGATATATTTGAATGTTTTTGGATTTTTGATATATTTTAATGTTTTTAGATTTTTGATATAAGCTATGTACAATCAATCATAAGGAGACTATGCACAAGAAAATGAAAATAAGTTATGTACAAGAAAGTAAAAGGAAACTATGTACAAGTAAGGCTAATAAAATATGATACTAATCGATGAGTCTCATGAGAGACTCCCTATCATGGTGTCATGTATCAAGGAGAGGGATCATGCATGATCATGAAGAATGATGCAAGGGATGATATTATGGCTTTAACAGTTGTATATGTTGTAAATGCTCTAAAATATTTGTAGTAGAAATTGATTTCGGGGTCCTCCTATAACTCTAAGAAATGGATGGATATGTAGGGATCTTAGGGACCCATTTGGTGGTATGAGAAGATCTCTAAACATGTGATCTATGTGTAGAGGCATGAGACCTTAATGATATTACCCTAGGTGTGAACACTATATCTAGAAACTATATATAGTCCTAAGACTATGTTTTCTCTAAAATAGGCCTCTATGGAAGTGTATGAATTTTGTGTGCTAGTGTGGAAGGCCTCGACTATGTCTAAATATAAATTAGAGGAAGAATTGTAACTATTGGAGAAGCTAAAATTGGTGACTAAAAATTAGGAGATGGCTCTAAAATGGGGAGTGTTAAGTCATATAGAACTCCAATAATTGTAACAACTTGATTAATATGAATGAATTTCATGCATCTATAAACTTTAGAAGCTATTGATTAAAGTTTTTGAATCCATGGTTGGCCAAGAAACATATCAAAAACTCTTGCACTAGGAACAATAGTAAATGGTGTGGCCACATGTGTTGGACTAACCTATAGAGAAAGTTTAATCTCGCCCAATGAGCTCTGTATGTCCCCATTGAATCCATTGATAACTATGCCCATCAGGGTAATATCTTGCTCTAAATATCCCAAATGCTATAGTAAGGTCATAGTGCACATGTTCATACCAGATCTATTATCTATGAGAACACTATGAATGGGATGATGATTAATTTAATATTTGATAAAGAGTGTATGGTAATCCTATTCATACTCAACTATCTCCTTCTCTAGAAAGGATATTAAAGGTATAGCTAGAGCTCTAGAATTATACACACCAATCATGTTGCTTAAAGGATGTGTCTCAATTGAAGGTCCCTAATATGTAGCTAGTGGAGCATGTGCATGATATGTGGGGTGAACACCTAATGTATCCCTTATCTCCTATTTAGAATGTTGTGCGAAAGGATTTGAGAAAATTTTCAAAGCTTTGTCTTATGTTTACTTTACCTGAAGAGGCTCCACTAGAGTGCCAAGATAAATAATGTTTCCATCTATCAAGGCCTATATCTTATGTTTCAAAATGATGAATCTATTCATTGTGTGTCTTGGTTCCATGTGAAAATTTAAAAATTCATTCTGATCATGTCCCCATGAAAGAGGCTTTGTTGGATGAAATTCTTCAATAGGAGGGAGAGATATGATGTTATACTCTAATAGCTATTGTAAGATTCTAGCTGGAGATACTGGTAGATTGGTAAATATTCATTGAAGAGGTGCTAATAAAACCAATTGTTGAGGGGGATCTAAAGATGAATTAACTATAGGTTGATTTTGACTTTTTTTATCATTAACCTTTACTTTGTAAGGGACTTTACTGTTAATCTTGTTGGTTATTTTTTATATTCTTTTGTACTTGAGTTTGCCCATTAAAATTAATTTGGCTTCCCTTTATTTTAGTGTATGACAACTTAGTGAAGGAAAATAACCTTTTGAACATTATTGACTCATGTAAAGTTGGTAGAAAACTCTATTTTAAGAGATCTTGTAACTCTTAATCAACTATGGGGAAAGTCATTTTAGCTAAGATGGTCTTATATCTGAGAACATAGTCTATGAGATACTCATTTCACCTTTGTTTTTGTTATGAAACTTGGGCATAAGAAAATTTGTCACCTATGTTAATTTTGAAATGAGATAAGAACATATCAACTAAAGGATTGAATGCATTGATTGACTAATTTGGTAGACTATAGAACCATTGTAAAGCATAATCCTTTAGACTATGTGGAAATAGCCTAGTTAGTAGCCAGTCATTTCACACATAATACAAGCATGATACATGAAAATCTATCAAGTGTGTCTCTTGATCACCCTTTCCATCATATAGAATGACCTTGGGTTGAAAAAAACCTAGTGCTAAGGGTGTATAAGAAATATGATGTGCCAATGGTATATGAAGTAGAGAAAAAGAATCCAAAGCCTATGTAAGTCTAGAGGAACCTTGATCAAGATGTAGCACCTTGGATTGAAAAGATTTTATCTCTTGCACAAGGGTAGCCACATCGATAAATAGAGATGTAATATCTATAATTGGTGGTACCTCATAGGAATGTTGGGCTACTATAGGGGGTTATTGAGACATAGTTACTACCGTAGTGTCATTTATAATTGGCTAATTTGTGGTTTGAGAATATTGACCATTGTTAAATTTGTTTCTTCTTCTTGTAGTATTTTAAGCATGCCATCTTTCATATTAGGATGTTTAGATAAAAGGTCTTGAAGTTCCCTCTTATTAGTTTCATCAAAACCTATATATTGGGCCATTGTTAATGTAGGGAAACAAATTGAAAATGGATTGAATTTTTTGTAATAAGTTGTATAGGAAAAATGCAATGGAATAAAAGTATTGAATAAAGGAAATGTAAATTCATAAAAATAATAAACTAGACTATGCATAAAAGGGATACAAAGCTCACAAACATGTAAGCTGATACCTCAAAATTATGGGACCTAGTATATGTAACTAGGGTTTGAAATAAGAATGATTTTCAAAATTACTATGGTAAATTTTAAAAATTAAATGGGAAATTTTGATTTATGTGTAAGGTAATACCTCAAAAGTAATAAGTCCTAGTATAGTGCAAATAGGGTTTGAATAAAATTATTTTTGAAAATTACTAAGGTAAATTTAAAAAATTAAATATGATTTTTTTATTTAAAAATGTTGGAAATAATAAAAAAAATACTAGAAAAATATCAGGACCTAATATAGGAAACTAGGGTTTGAATGAAATTATTTTTAAAATTACTAAGGTAAATATAAAAATTAAATGTAAATTTATGATTTAAATATTTAGAAAAAATTTGAAAAATTAGCAAGGGATTTTTGCTAGGGTTTCTAGGGTTTTAGTGCATAAATGAAGTAAGTCAGGTTCACCAAATGATTTAACTATTTTTGGAATAATGTATTTTTATTCATAATTTAGCTAAGTGTTTGGAACAATAAATTAGGAATAATATTGAAATAAACTTATTACTTATTTGTTTAATTTATTGTGTCTTTTAAACCTTTCTAAAAATAACAATAAATAAGGATAAATATAACTTAGCTTAAAACTAGACTGAGATGACTAAGATAGAGGTTGAAACTAGTTGTGTAAGACTGAGATAGTGTCATGAATCTAGATCTAGATTTGGTTTGGTGAAAATATATGAGCACCCAAAACAAGACACTTTGAGTTCTAACACTAGTGTCTAGGTCCTACTGCTATTGTCCAAACTGGTCAGAAAGATTTGAGTGTATTGGGTTTTATTTGTTGTCCCTATATGAGTCTTCCTATGAAATCTTAAGCGTTGAATGCCGACAAAACTCCTTGTAGAGTTGATTCAATATTTAAACCCTAGACCTTCATTGTTCTTAATAAAACTTGAGAAAGAGTGGGGGTTAGTATGTGTGATATAAATTAAATGTGTATCTACACCCATTGTGTGGGCACATTTCCTACATACCAATACTTCGAAGAGGGATCAAGCCATATGTAGTTCTCCCATTTGATGTGCTTTGTGTAATAGTGTAATGAGTATGTAAAAATGCCAAATTGAGAGTGCTTGAGGTGGCTAGGGACTAGTGTGAGGGTTTGAATATGTTTTCAACTATGTTGGGTGACTATATGTAGAGAATAAGGAAATTTTCCTTAGTGGTTTATTTATATTCTTGCTTGCTTTGTAAGATTTTTCACCTCCCCTTGTAAATGACCTTTAGATGGAATTTTATAGGGAATTATTGGTCATGGGATAAATGTATTCATGTTAGGATAACATAATTAAGAATAGGAATTGGATGGAAATGATCATTTGGGTTTAAAATGTGATTGGACAAGAGCACCAAAAATGGGACACCCTTGGGTCTGGTGCTATAGTTCAAGTTTGGCACTCCTATCCTATAGGCTCAGGACTTAGGGGGATAAAATTGGCTTGGGAAATATAGCTTGGCTAAGCTATAATCAGGTTTCAAAATTCCATGGATAATGCAATAAAAAATGTGTCTATAAGAGTCAAGAAATCATACAAGAGGGTTCTATGGATAGGGTGTCACAAGCTGCACTCAAGCTACAAATTTGGATATTTTATATGACTACACCATGTAATTAGACCATGGAAAGCATGCTTGTGAATTTATTGAAATCATTATTTGAGATATATTATTCCTTTTATATGTTCATGAGCCTTATCTTTACCCATATGCACTCTTTTAATATCGGGTTGACATATGTGTTTTGAATGCTAGATATTATGCCTGATTTTTATTAGGAACAATGTTTCCTTGGTTTCTAGGTCATGCCTTGTTATGATCATTAATGACTTAGAAGGTTAATATTAACCTTTTTGATTGTGTTTATGTTGGTACTTTAAGTGTGTATCACTTGATTCAACAAGTATGGTTTGGGTCCTCTATGCATCCATTGTGTACTTTGATATGCAAATTCAAAAAAACAAATAGGGCTATTTCATGTTTATGCATGCCTATTGAATGTAGATCTTTAGTTTTGATATCAACATGTGAGACATGATCTTGACTGGATTTTTTAATTTTATAGAAATTAGATATGCCATTTCTCTTACATTGTGATCTTGGTAATTTGTCTATTCTACATTCTCCACTCATTAAAATGATATATTATTGATATTTTTTCATAAGAACAATGTTATCATGTATTTTTCAAAGTATGAATTAGCTTTACCTCTTTCATAACCAATTTATTAAATAATTGGAACTAGCATGAATATACAAGCTCAAAGGTGATTTAAATTGAAATCATTTGTTATTATATTTATTGGAACTCAACATCACACCTAGCATAGTCTCGATCTAGATATACATTGTTGGCTTTGCATAGATCAATCCCTTTCACTTGACCTATCATCACTTGGACTGTAAACATAAGAGACATATTTTTAATATAAAAAATCCTATTTTTTATAGAAAAAAATGGTTTTATATTCAATTTTGGTCATAACATTTTTTATTATAGAGTTTTTAGTATTTTATACATTTATATGGTTCCTTGTGTCATGTTTTTTAAGTTTTAGGAGTATTTTTAAAAGTCATTTATATTATAATTCTCTTTAAGCTATAAGCTATAAGGCATAGTTTTTTTAGGTGAATAAGTTTAGTCAATAAGAAGTCTATATCATTTTATATAAAAAAAAGTTTAGTTTATTTAATATGGATTTTTAATTTCAAGTATAGTCATTTTGTGTCATTCAAAGTGTCATAAAAAATTTAAAAAAATGTGTCACCCTTATGTTGACAAATTAAATTTAAAATCTCTTTAAATGTATTTTCGGGGTAATCAAGTCTTGATGTCAAATGTGTCATTTTTATGGGGGGATTTATCCTCATATAATAAAACATCAATTCTAAACTTGATGAGTAAGTAGAAAGTCAATAAGAGGATGGAGGAAATGTAGCTTAGATAAATTTTAACATCTTATTGTTATCTATTAATGATGAGTCCACATAGTTGTTTTAGTGTATTTTGTCCCTTTTTTTAGTTTAGTGTTGTGTGGTGTGTGTTAGAGAATAAGAATAGAAGTACATCCCTATTCACATTATTTTCTTAATTTTTTTGTGTTTAATAAAACCCTAAAAAAAATTTGGAAGGATTTATATTCCAAATAATCCTAATCTTAGAGGAAATAACAATATTTTTAGGTAAACTTGACATGGAATGTTGTCCAAATAGTTCTGAGCTCTAAGAATCTAGAGGATTCATAATGTAAGAATATAAGGAATGAGAATAGCCCCAAAAAATTGGATCATAACTAATAATTCAAGAGGGTAGAGAGACATATTGATGGAGTTATACCTAGTCTAATAAATTATTTTAGAGAGTAGTGTTGAAATGATATGTTTCTCTTCTCCCATCTTCACACTAAGGGGGGAATGTTAGGAATTTATTGTTTCATGGTAATATATGTATGTTTGAAATTATATTATATGTGATAATATAATATTTTGATATTATAATAATAAAATTATTTTTTAAATAAAACTTATATAATTATATGTAGATAAGTGAGAAAATAAATATATCAGGAGATTGTGAGAAATATTAGGAGAGATTTAAGGGATTATATATTATGATTATCTAATTTATTTTAGACAACCATGAGAGTATAAGTATGTGAATATTGATATAAATATATTTACCAAATGAATTTAATAAATAATTAGTGAATAATATTATTAAGTGTTGAAATTATGTATAATATTCACCAAATCGTATCAGGTCTACGTGCAATGGTTGTGAAAATTTTGCACTAGTTTCCCCCTTAAGAATGACAAGTTTCTCTTAAAATATGCATCCAAATTCATGAAATTTTGGTGTACATGGGTTGATGGAGTGTATAAAAATGAAATTATTACATTTATATTTCCATCTAGACATGGTATTGAATTTGGTTCATTAATTGGGCTTTCATTTAAATATTTGTGCATTATATTAATTAACTCTTGCTTCCTAAATCAAGTCTTTGATATGATAGGAAATGTGCTACCATTTAATCCTCACTATTATTGGAATGGAATCTTTGGAGAAGTGTATAGGAATCCTACATGTAACTATAAGATCTTATGATTAGTTTATAAAATAGAAAATTTCATTCTGATGTTCACTATAGATTTTGGATAGCATTATTTTTAGGATACATGTAAAAAAGTGTGTCACAAATAGATTCTCAAGTTTATCTAATTATCCCATAATTATAATATTTTAATAAACATACTATAAAACAATCATGAAAGCTAAATATTAGTTATTTATTCATTGGAACAACCACGATATGCAAACTTATTCATTTTAGAATTATTCAAAGATTAATAATGTACAAAAAGATTAAAAAATAATATATACATATAAAAACTAAATATGTGTACACAAATTATAACATTGTGTATGTCTATATAAAAAATTTATACCTAGTATGCACATGTATTTAAAATATGCCATAATGGCATAAAAAATGGACCACATTGGTATAAAACCTTTACCAAATAGGCATATAAAATGGGCCATATCTTCACACAAAGTGGGCCATATAGGCATACAAAATGGGCCATATATGCACACAAAATAAATTATGTCTATAACTACCCATAACCATACAAATAACTCTCACTTTACATAGAGATTACAAATAAATTGTGCCTCATTTCCATAGATGTATAACTAGGGGTAATGGATCAAATGTCTATGACATAATATTATAAAATGGTTTTTTCTACACAAAATAAAAATTATACAATAATGCATTAAAATAATGCATAAAAAATAACATAATTTCTAAGATGCAAGGTTGTTGTGGGCTCACTTCATGCCCACTAAAGGGTTGTCTATGGTTGTGTGACCTCAAATATATCAATTATGATGAATCTTATAGAATATAAACATAGTGCTAGATATGTGCATACAAATATAAATATGATGTACAATATCATTAATTAAAGTTAAGAATTACTATGTGTTCTCACTAGTTTCTATTGAATCAAGTAATGTTGTATAAATACTAGATCTTGGGACATAATTTTAGCATTGGTCATAGGTTCATATCATCTAAAATATCTACCTGTAACATCTTTCATCATATGTAAAAGTAAAAAATAAAATACATAAATTATGAATAAATTAAAATTAAACTTATTTTGAGATAAGTTAACATTATTCATTTTACATAAATAAATATATGGAATAACAAACATACATGTGTATATAGATACAATTCTAATTGTAGTGTCATAATTATATTTCTATACAAACCAATAATAAAATAGAAAAACCACATGAATCAATTAAATGTAAACCTATTAATATAAATTTGTGTTATTCCTTTTAGGTAAAGAGAGGGTGAGAGATGGATATATATATATATATATATATATATATATATATATATATATTAAAGAGAGAGATATATATTTTAGAATTATATCTATTTCTCTCTCTCTCTCTCTCTCTCTCTCTCTCTCTCTCTCTCTCTCTCTCTCTCTCTCTCTCTCTCTCTCTCTCTCTCTCTCTCACACACACACACACACACACACACACACACACACACACACACACACACAATATTTAAGTATAAGGTATTTATAATGCCAATTCCATACTCAATAATATAATACAACCTAGGTGGGTTACCCATAGAATATATAATTATCTATATAAGAAATAAGTAAAATATAAATCAATTAAGTAAACATATTAAGATAAACTTAATTTTCCTATAAATACATTAAAAAATTATAATTAATTTCATATATGAATAAATATGATGAAGAATATAAGTTATACATATCTACCTATGTGGTGTTATGAGGTGTTGAAATAATTAAAAATGTTGTATGTTATTACATAATGTGTTGTCTAGATTTATGTATAATATCTATAGGTTGCCTATTAGATAGATACATATATAACCTATACGTCTAACTTGAATAGGTGGGCCACTACACTTTCTATCATAGGATGTGAAATTATGTAAATGAATTATAGGGTGACTGCTAATTATTCCACCATGTAAAGCACCAATAGTAGGAGGGACATTACTAGATGTGCCATCATTGTAGCCTATGTAGTCCTTGGGATATTCATCCCATGGTCAATTATGACCTATGTGAGACTAATAACTACCTCAAGGGTACCCATATATGTACTATGATATAATATTATGGGGATGGAAGTACGTGTTATAGACATTTTATTTATCTAGGGGTAGTTTTTATGGTTTTGGTCCTGCCTAGAACCATATATATCAGATGTGTACCCACCTCCCTAATATTGGGATGCTTTCATGTCAAAATAATTTGGGATTTGTTAGAGAATAAACACAAAATAAATATTTATCAAAAAACACAATGTAGCCTCATTGTTATTTCATAAAGGATCATCAAATACCATTTGTATACATATTCTAGGATTAACCTACAACCATTGTATGTCAAGATATCCAAAATCAAATAAGGTTAATCAAACAATTCATGATATGTAATGTTTGGGTTGTGATTGGATCCATAAACCTAGAAAGAGAGTTACCTACTCACTAAAATCAATATAAAGGGTTCTAAAGGATTTAGACCTATAACACAAGGTAATAACTGTAACTTGATTAGTAATGATAAAAACAAGGGATTGCTAAAGGTAATAAAAATAGTTATGCAAGAAATTTAAATTAAACCAAGGGTAAGGGTTAGAATAACCAAAATGGTTAAGAAGCAATGGTAGGAAAATGAGGGTCTAGGCTATCTAATAATGGATAAATGGAAAGTCTAAACAATCTTATAGCCACACTAAGTATAAGTGTAGAGAAACTCTAAACAAATACATACATATATTTATTACCTACTAAGAAACAAGAAACATATATCTAATAAATGAAATAAATTAAATATATTAAGGTTATAAATACATAAATTGATGGGAACCAATCGAGGCTCAATATCACCTTGGCTAAAAGTGAGTTTCAAGATATTGTTGTTGTTAGGAATACCTAAAAGGATGAAAAATAGGATTTAAGAAAAATAAGGACCTCTTAGAAAATATCTAAAACATCCTCAAGAAAATATTACTTCAAGATAATATTTTACCTATATTTCCTCCAAATAGGATTAGGATAGAAGTGTGAGCACATGTAAAGAAAATAACTATGAAATAATTTATGTATCTAATTATGAATGAAATATGATTGTATATATAATGGTAAAATAATTAAACCTATAAAAATACAATAGTATTATCCAACTCGATGCATTTTGGAGGAGTTAGTTGACACACAACTACATCGGTCAGGCTAAAGTAGTGCAAATTATTGGAATACTATCTTAGAACTACATTATTTAGATCGATAGAATACAAAAGGGAACGTGTGTTGAACATACTACATCAACTTTGACAATGCAATAGGAAGAAAGGGAACTAGCATAATTGAGTGAGGTAAGATGGAAGGAGGTAGATATAATGGAAAAACAAGGGAATTTGAATTATAGATAGGAATGATGTGATCATGACATAGATAAAAACATCTCTCATAAATAACCAAACTCCCACCACCAATTTCTAAATGTACCATTTAAAGGATGCACTCAGTGAGATTGAATCTAAATAAGGTATTAAAATTGAAATAACCAATAAATTATAAAATGAAAAATATATTATGTATACATATGCCCAACTCAAATCTCATCATGTGTCATAATAGTGTAACACAAGATGGTACTTTGGTAATAACAACATATCAAATATCCTAACTAAAATTCAAAAATAATTGAAATCAAATGAAAGTAAATAAATTTAAATACATACATTTAATTACATTTTAAGATAATGGTGTATGTGTAGTTGATTATAGAAGGCATACAACATGAAGAACATGAAAAGGACCTAAAGATTATCTATCTTGCTAAGATTCTAAGGCTTCTTTCAATTCATAAAAAGGACCTATGAAAATAAATCTACGAGAAAAAAAATATTTTGGTAAATAATTGAAGGTTGAAATTTTGAAAAATGTTACTATAAAAGGGTGAAAAACTATTCATTTATGCACTTGTTAATTTTGGAAACTAGAGCTTTGTATATCCAAATATATTACAGTGAGAGATCATGGATCATGGATGAGAAGGTATATTTGTTGGTGGACACATAATTATTGTGTCTAAATTCATATAGATATGTGGTGCATTAATTATCCATTTTTGGCATTTTTGGATAAATGAACTAGTGTAGGAAAACCAGGTGTTGGGGAAATCCATGTAACAAAATTTTCCTCCATAAGCATAGTAAAATAGTTAAAAGTATTAAAATATCTAAAAACAAGATAGGAAATGGGTTATTGACAAAAATTCAAAATTTAGACCAAAGGCATTTATTCTAGCCAAGGTAAAAGTAATCACCTTACCTAAACTCCCTATGCCAAGATGATATAGTTTTTAAACAAAGATAATTTTACTTATATGATGTCATGTGGTTAGGATGATGTAGTTGGTTAAATTTATTCTTGATTTCATATGGCATGGCTTATGTAGTAGAATAGTTAATTGGTTGATGTCATCTAATATGGATGATATAGTAATAAGTTTGCTAGATTGGTTGATGTTGATTAACATGGTTGATTACACTAAAAAATAAGCATGAATAATGTAGTTATGAAAGTGGATAAATTGGTATAAATTTTAATTAAGCATGAACAATACATTAGTGTATGGTTGATGCCATATGAAATAAGACTATTCAATGTAGTACATCATGGCCTATATATTAGAAAATTATATATGATCGATGTAGACTAGTACATGTCCAATACAATATAAAATGAGAAAAATGTTAATTTATCTATTTGTAATGATTTTGAGAATTTATTTCAAATTTTTGGGATAAAATATTAATTTGTGCTTTATTTTTTGGTATTTTATAGAGATGACAGAGATTATGGAATTTTCTATATGTAATGTGGCTACCATATATTTTAGAGAGACTATGAACAATTGTTAACACTTATTTTTTTGAATTAGGTTTTAGTAAAATTATTGAGATATATCATACTCATCTATGTGTGGAGCTCATGGCCATGTTCCTAGGATCTTGAGTAAGGCTAATTGACACATTCATGTGGGTGTTGGATGGGGACACTATAGAGATGGACATCACCCTAGATGATGTGCATGTAATCATAGGATTTCCTATCATGAGAACACTATTGGTGTGAAATACCCATAACAATTAATATGAGAGGATGGACCTAGTGTGAAATGTGTCTGTATGCAGTCCAAAATTACACAATGTAACATTTATAAAAAAAAATATGGTGATGATGTAACAATTCAAAAATATGTTATGTCTCAATTCTCTCTAACATTTTTGATCCCCACTCTTTTTTTAGACCTCTTTCTACCCAATTAAAACACTAGAATTTAAATTTTGAGTTATTTTTTACCTTAGTAATTGAGCTTCCTCATTTAATATGAAACCACCAATTTCTATGATGAAACTTCCCTTTGTAAAGATGAAACCATCACTTTATGACACATTATGACCCAGATTTTTTTTAAACCATCATGATATAAGTGTTATTTAAGTGATGGTTTTATATTTTTATAGGGTGTTATAATTATATTTAAGGGTAGTTTCATCACCTAAGGTGGTGGTTTCATTTTTTTCACCTGAAAATAATGGTAGTTTTGTCATAATTTGCATGTCTTCCATTTTTAGTGTTTGAGGCTTAATTTCTCATGAATTTTTCATGTTTTGATTCAAATTTATTCATTTTTTTCCTTTTCTTCCTCTCATTATGTTCTAAATCAATCCCATTCTTTTTTTCATCATTCTTAACCATTCCTAAGTTTATCTTTAAGTTAACCAATAGTTAAACTCACCCTTATAACCTCCTTATTTCTCTTACAAGTACATCAATTTTATATGAGTTTTAGATCCAAATTTTGCATTTAATATTGGTATTTTAAATATTTACATATCCCAATCCCACCTAATTTTAGTCCCAAAAAATAATTTTCTCCATCTTTGGTCACTTTCATGTCGATTCCACATAATTTTGGAAGAGAGAATCCATTAGATCAACAATATGATCCTTACTATCAGAGAATAAACCTAAAAAAATAAAAATATGATATTATATAATATTTTATCCTTATTTTATTATTATTTTCCTACCATACTTTCTCACCTATTTTCTTAAGATCATGTAGAGTGGAGGAGCTATGTTACTGAGGACTTTTTTCACAACAACAATCTCTGGCCTCTACTTTTTCATAACCATTGATCACATTAGAGGATTTTATTTTAATTATTTTTTAATTTATTAGTTTATAATAGTTTATTTTAATTTATATATTAATTTAATATTAATAAAAAAAATAAAATAAAGGAAATAAATCCTTCTCCCTTTCCTCTCTTGCATAAAAGTATAGTCTAGATCTCTTATTTTTACAATTGCATAATAGTCTCTTTGAAAGAATGTAGTTTTTAAAATATCATAGGTAAAAAAATAAAACCAAAAAAATAGGTTAAAAAAACTATATCAATTCATTTTTATTTTTAATTATGTATTTATTGCATAAATATACACAAAAATCTATATAACCTAGATATTTGAACCTAACATGTTAGATATAGAAATTATTTATTACATAGTGAAATAAAAATATTTTAGGTCATTGTATTAATAAAATAAGAATATTATAATTTTATAATTTCATCCATAGATCATTTTATTTCATAGGAAAACATCCAAAAACATTCAAAACTAGTCTCTAGTTTTGCATGTGTGAAGACAATTTCTAAATTCCTAGGAAAAGTGTTTGATAGGATTTATAAACTTGATTTTGTATTTAAATTTTTGAAAATATAATTTGAATAGTATTATTTAATATTATTTGTATAGGAAAATACAAAATTAAAGTTATATTATTTAGATTACATTATGAAAATCATCTTGCAAACTAAGAAAAATCAACACTTGTATACTTTATTTAGAATTTAAGTTTTATTTTTGCATGCATTAAAAACATTAAAAAATAAAAAAGGTATTATTAATTAAATTAATTTAAACATTAATAATTTAATTTATTTCATTATTTCATTTACATTTACAATAGTAATTCACTTTCTTTTCAAAACATTGTCAAAAAAATCAAAAACATTGAAAAAAGACTTGTTGAGATGAGCACAAACCCCCAAAACCTTGATACTATGTTTAAAAATAATAAGTATACCATTAAAGGATTTTTTTTTACAACTAATACCATATAATTCATCACACCTACAATAATATTCATTTCCTCTTTCATGATACTTCTTGAGAGTGCTTATTTCATTAATGTTAGTCTTTTACCTAGGGTTAAATATCTTATTATTGTAATAAATTTACAAAGTGATATTAATCCCTAAATTAGAGTAAACGTATTCCATTCCACTCCCTTAACACATCTCATTTATACCTCTATTAATTATTTTTATGAGAAATAATGGATCCCCAATGTTCCATAGTCATTTTACCCCAAAATTTATGTCTCCAATATAATGTTATCCAAGTTTAGCCACCATCCTTCCTTTTTATTTCCTCATCAGAACTAGCCTCATAAAATTTTCATTCAATTTTTGTATGACATTGAGTAGGAATATACAACTTGATAGGATTAATCAAATATGACTGATTCATCTAATGTAATCATTCCTAATTCATTATTCTTATAATTTATCAAGAACTTCATTAACTCATCATCAATAACATAGAGGGACCTTAGAGTTCCATATCTTCCCAATTAGACACCCTTAAAAAAGATCACAACATAACATATCTATTTTGGTATCATCATGGGCATACCTTACCACCCATAATTAAAAATCTTGTTCCTAAAATAAATCAACTTAATATATAGATTTAACCCTCCATCTATCCATTACATTGATTGTCTCGATAAACATTGAGAAGTTGAGTGCATAGTTTAGCATGTTTTTTTATGTGTACATAAATTGGTGAACTTGATACGAAGAATTATCCTTTTGTATTTCCAATTTATTCTCTTTTTTCTCTTTTTTTTTTCCATCTTCCTCCCTCTTCCCATTTATTTTATGGGTATCTGTATACCCCTCAAATATGTATATATAAGATATAAGAGGATATCTTATCCTAGAACGCTATATGATAAGTCAAAAATTCCTTAGTGAATCTTCCTTGGTTAGTTTAACAATAATACTTCCAAACAAAACATGAAATACTAGTTTCATGATAACCTTAACACATAAATTAGGTCTAGGATACCAAACCACAAAGTGTGGGACATATTAGATACAAACAAATAGAATCCAAATTATAACAACATGAATTTTACTAGTGGGAATGGAACACTCCTCACATGGAAACAAGTCACCTATTTAGTTATCAAAACCTAGATGTTGAAAACTCTACTAAATGTTATTAATATATTGGGATAATTCATTATCTAGTGGAAGAATTAAATATAATGTAAAAAAAATTGCACCAATATAATAAAAACCATAACACATCCAAATCACTATAAAAAAATCCAACAACTCCCCTTGAATATTATACCACAAATAAATTTATCCATAATTATCAAATTTTCCCTACATTTCTTCTCACAAAGGATGTTATCCAATACCATTTCTACTCCCAAAATGAACTCATATCTACCTTGGTGGGTCATATTCATGATTTAGAGAGGAAAAGACACTCTCTAAATCAAGGAATGAGCTCCAACCCTTAATAAAGGTTCATTCCTCCTCCATACACATAAAAATAAAATATTACCAACTTACACAACAAAATCATCCACACTTCCTCCTAATTATGTTTCTAACCAACACCTATGGTAAATTCTTGCTCATGGATTCCTTAACATAAATGTTTCTAACATCCCTCCACCCTACCAACCTCCAAACATAGTTTTAATTGGAAGTGTGATCACATACACTCCTCTCAAAAACACTATGGCTAATAATCCATCACCCTAAATCCCTCTAAGTTACATGCCACCCATGTATACTTGCCTTTTACAAATCAATAATCCACCACTTTAAAATACTCAAAGTTACATTCTACCCACATATAATTATCCTATACAAGAACCTAATGCTTCTTCATCTAACACTCTTCCTCCCTAATATCACATATTATCCAAGTCTATCCACTAGGAAAATTATTTTATGGACTATTCTATACCACCTTATCAGGAAGATTCCTTTCATCATAGAAGTTATACAAACAAGCCTATTAAAATCCATCCCATAAAACTTATTTCACAATGAATATAATGAATTTTGTTGCTATTGGGACTTATAATAAATATATAAAATATCCCCTAGATCATTTCATATTAGGAGATATTATACCACTCCTACCTAAAATTACTACATTCAAATGGTAAAGGGATCCCAATGCACACATTAAAACAAACATCATTGTTGTTAGGTAACTCTTTAATTAGGATGTGATTATTACAAAAATATTTCCCAAACCACTATAAAGAACTAACCCTGAGTGGTAATATTGTCTTCTTGAGGATTATATTCATTCCTTTAGATAACTCATACTAGAATTTGTCAAAACCTTTGATATGAATAATTTAGTTAAGATTGGAATTCATGAATTTATACACATTAAGAGAGAGAATAATTAATTTGTTGCCATTTTCATTATGAGATGGTGGTGATTTCTATATTCATCTCTAGTACACCAAACATGGATGAAATATAGTTATGGATTATTTTTATTCATTCCCTTAACAAGGAAATGAGGGAATATGTCCAAAATTTTCATTATCTATCTTACAAAGAAGTACTTGAGATTACTTTGTGAATTTACCAAATAATCATTTATTGTGTCCACCAAACCCATGGAGCCAACATTCATATGATTACATATAACCAAAATATTAGGGATTTGAAAAATGTGAACCAAAATAATGTTAACAATCAAGGCCATAAAGTCCTCAATAGAAACTAGAATGACACCACCAATGGTGTGACTAGTCAAAAAGGATACCAAACCTTGTAAACAATAATCAACAATAACACATGAATAATAAATTAAAAAATAACAATGTAGGAATGATTTACCAAAATACTCCCCTATAGTTCATGTGGTTGATTTCAATTACCCTCTATCATGCAACATACAATTCAAAAATACAAATAAGAACCAACTCCAAAAAATTGACCATTTACCACAATTCTAAAAATAACCTTCTTATCAAGGGAAAAATAAATAAATATTTGGTCAACAAGGACAAAATTGAAGAAAAATATAATATGAAATATATATACTAGATTTAGACATGTGAATGAAGGCAAAGAAAACAAAAATAAATGGGCATAGATGTAGGTGGGAAAACCTATAATAGAGGTTAAAAATACACTATTGATTTATTCATATAAATGAGAAAATTTTCTATACCCAATATAATTATTTACAACTTCTCACTTATCATTGATCTTTGCAAAACATCTTCATAGTGATATTTTCTACACACAAATATTGCAAATTCATGATATTGTTTTATCACACAATGATATGTGCATGTATATTTACTAAAGGTAAAATGCCTTTTTATAATTGGGTGTGAAATTAGACCATTATAACCAATGGTTCCAACCTCTCAGAGAGGAAAATGGTAATAAATAAATATGTTTAGTTATTTATTTACATGATATTTTGAAACCATGTTGATAAATTAAAAAACATTATTCTTTAATTAACTAAAATATGCTAAGGGTCTATGAAATTCACCACTTAGAAATTAAATGTTCCAACACTCCCCCTTAATTATAAGTCAGGATACATGGAATAGTAACCTTAATAAAGGAATAATACTCCATGAATAAACTAAAATTATTTTATGAGGCATGTATTTTTTTAAGGATTTCAAAACTTTCATCATGTAAAAAACACCTTTTGAAACAAAGGGAATTATAATATATAAACTAATCAAATTAGTTTTGGGCTATTATGATCATGTGATTAAATCCCAGAGTTTATCATGAATAATCAACCACGAATTATTTGAGAATTTTATAACATAAGGGTATACATTACAATATATGCTTTTAAGTATTTGGTAAAAAGTAAAATTTCTACACATATTTTATTAAAATCAAATAGCATGATATATTACAATTCTTTAAAATGATATAAAGTATATAATGAAACACATTGCCATTAGGAAACAACATTTTCATGCACATTCACCCTCAATGAAAACTATGAGAGGCCCAACATTGCACCAAATTGAAAAAACTTTGTAGCACCAAGTGGTTTTATGAAGATATTTGCCACTTATTCATTTGTAGTATAAAACTACATATCAAGACCACTATTAAGGAATTTCTCTCATATAAAATGCACATTAAATTCAATATTCTTAGTTTATTGGTGTCACACAATATTTTTTTCCAGAGCTATAAAACTTTGGTTGTCACATAAAAGGGTGTTACTATGAGAAACATCAAAATGAAGTTCTCTTAAAAACATTTATAGCCACATGTATTTTTTAGGAAATTCCATAACACTTTTTTACTTTTCTTCTATTAAATAGATAGAAATAGTAGGTTTATTTTTGTTTTTCCAAGTAATATCACATGCACCAAACTTAAAATCATATCCAGAAGTAGATTTGTAATCTTAGTATCACCACTATGGTTAGACTCAAAATAACAATATAATTTAGCATTATCAATGGAAGAATATAATAAACCAAATTTTACAATTCATTTTTTATAATGAATTATACACTTTGCTAATTTTCAATGATCAAAATATGGATCTTACATGAATCTAGAAGAAATACCTACAATAAATAAAATATATGGCCTAGTAATGGTTAGATAAATCAAACTACCAACAAAATATCTATAAAATCTGGTATTAGCTTTGTCATACATAGTTTTTAGATCAATATCAATATGAAATTCAATAGGATTATATGTAGGCTTATAGTTAATAATATTAAACATAAAAAAGAATATTATGTGCATATTGAGATTATGACACAATAATTGAATTTTTATCTTGAAATATAAAGATACATAAAAATGATGAAGAATGTCCAAATCAATAATTTCAAACATTTAACTTGGTTTATATTTATATTTAATAATTAAACTTATTATATCACTAGTAATAAGAATATCATAAACATATAATATAATTAAAATAATATGCTCATTTCAAACTTTAATAATATATCATTATCATAATATAAATTAGAGAAACATGATCCTTTAAAATAACTATTAATTTTACAATACCAAGCTCTAGGAACTTGTTTGAATCCATATAGAGATTTATTTAACTTATAAATATAATGATCTTTGTTAAGGTCAAAGAAACCTTTAGGCTAAGTCATATATATTTATTCTTCTAAATAAACATTTAAGAAGACACTTTTGAAATCCATTTTGTGTAGAATACAACCATTCTAAGATGCAAGAACAATGAGTAATCTAACAATATTTATTTTGTATACAAGTGAAATAATTTCAACATAGTCAATCCCAAGATTTTGATTAAAACCACAAGAAAATAATATTTATTTAAATTTATAAGGATTACCAATTGAATTATATTTGATTTTATGAAGACAACTAAGAATATGTATTTTATGTGGATGTTGGACAAGATTCCAAGTCCAGTTTTTAATTGAGGCATTATACATAGCTTGCATGATAATTTGACATATATCATCTTAAATATATTCTTTAAAAAATGAGGTGAAAATTCATACATAATCATTAAAACATGATAAATTTTTTGAATCATATTCAATTTTTAAAGGTTATTATTTGGTCCATTTGACACAACCAAACCAACTCTAAGGGGAAGATATGGTAGAGGAAGAGGCCCAATTGGTGAGTAATTCCCCTTATATTTTCCTTCCACCTATCCTAAAAGGAGGTGTTGGTAGGACTATCTTTTAGCTAAATAACCAAACCATATGTACCACACAGTTGATTTCATTATTTTAGTAGCATAACACTCATATATACTAACAAAATAATATATTCTATTGATTAAAGATATGGTAATCAAGAATGCTTTGTGGATACAAAGGGTGATCTAATTAGAGAAAAGGCATGTCTCACACAAACATAACAATTGGTTTGTGTTGTATTTACTTGGTATTTATATCTCAAAATTATAACAAATAAATAGGGTTGTGAAGAGTAGAAGCAAATAGAGATAAAAGGTGTAAGGATTACAGAGCAAAGTAACCCATATAATTTTGGTATAGAATAGATATAATATGAATAATTATATTTAGTGGTTATAAAAACATATATAAAAGAGAAGATTTAGAATAGGAAATACTATGTTTTGTGTACTTTGTATGCATTACTATGAATATAGGAACTACTTTTTTATGTGAATGCTAAGGAATATAACCATTACTAACCATTTTAATACATTATTGTCACTAAAGTTAACCTATTTAACATAATACTATAAGTAGCCAACAAAATCAAATTTTATTTCAACATTTGGTAGCACTACATAGACTTCAGTAGAATAATGTCCAAGGGGAAGCATCCTTTGGAGTTTTATAAGACTAAACTAATATGAATAAAAGAGTGGTGGGAAGAAGAACTATTTTTTTCACATAAAATTTAAAATAATAGGTGAATCATTATCGAAAGTTAATGAAACATTATTTCAACCACATAAAGAAGAATTTTGGGTCACGTTTACACAAATTTTGTGGCCTTGGATACTATGGCAATCCAAATATATGTAAGGGTGATGAATTCATATTAAAAAACCTATTTAGTGGATTTTGGAAAATCTTGACACACTTCAATTCCTTGATACATCATTAACCTAGGTTATTGATCATTGGTTTGAGATGACTCTCAACTAATTCATCATAATCTAGGCTATATAGGGTTAGATATGCTTCAGTGCTAAGAAATTTTTGTTTTTTGAAGGAGAAATGAAATATTTCCTAAATAAAGTACCACTCCTCATCCACAAGTTATTTGTGGAGAGAGGGTTAGTAAGAGAGGATAAGTAATTCCTTTAGGTCTTGACACCTAAGGGATGGCATGTAGAAAGAATGAAAATCCTCAAAATATGTGACTAATCAACATATATAGTCTTAACCTTTGGGGGAGGTTAGATACATTTTATGGGGATAGGGAGGTAAGTATAAATTAAAAACACATTAATTAAGAAGACAAGAAATAGTAATAAGAGGATAAATTAATGATGGTTAACAGAAAATGGTGAATGAGATGAAGACTTGAATTTATAATGAGATAATTCAATTAGAAGTTAAGAAAGAGATATATAAAAAATAAAGAGATGAAATAATTATGATAAATTTTTTAAAAAATAGATAAATATGATCTAACCTTGACTTATGGAAGTCTCGATGTTGAAAATCTTGATACTATCCCTTCACTAGAAATGGACAAGTTAGTATTCACATCATAGGAAGGCATATATTAGGTGAGTGAAATAAGTATAATAGATGAAATATTATATCATATACTATTGAATATGATTAATTACATGAAATAAGGATTATCATAATTAGATACACTATTTGGAGCACCCAAACTATTCCAAACCCTAGGTGCAAAAGACCAGTTAGTCAAAATTATTGTACCCCAAAGTGGAAGAGGCGTAGAGAGTAGTAGAATAAGTGAAGAGAATAATATTAAAATAGGAGATATTAATTACATATTAGAACCAATGGAGGATATATTATCCATATAAAGTAGCTTGACAGTAAGTAGTAAGTAGGATTTTTTATAGATAACATAAATGAATAAATAGAAGAATATATAAATGACAACCTTCAAGAGAAATTTAATTCAAATAAAGTATTAGTAGCCACAAAAAATAAATAAAACAAGGATAAATAATAATATAATTAAATATAAAGAGGATTAGTTAGTGAAAACATGGGACAATAAGTCTAGTTAGAGATAAAAGATGAGGAAATAGAGATTTATAGTTATGTGATTCCCTCAAAACCCAACCACAAGAGGTATTGAGATGAAATGAAATTTTTGGACCAATTTCCATCCCCATTTCCACTTCATAATATATGTGTACTTATATCTCTTATAATAAACATACTTATAAGATAAGAGGTAGGGAAAAATATAAAAGTCACAAGCAAGAGATTGAGAACATAAGAGAATTTGTAAGGAATTATATGGTAGTATTAGGAAGAAGATACATTCAAGAAGAATTGAAAAGAGATAATGGCTTTAATTATAATTGGGTTAGATAATATAAATATAATTAGAAGTATAATTATGGTTGTACTATATGACAAAGTACCTTAGGTAATCAGATGAATAGTGGTACCAATTCTAACAATGGTACTCATAGAACATATTAGAACATTAAAACCACAAAAAATAGGATGAAGTTACCACTATTCAATAAAGACATGAAGGATGTGGAACATCTATTTGTATTAGACTCATATTGGAGAAGTCACAAAATTAATGATGAAAAAGTGATATTATTTGACTTTGTTGGGACATTAAGAAATGATACACTTAGGTGATATAGGAAAACTTACTCAGGACATGCCATTGAATGGGTTAATGTCCAAAAATCATTTAAGGGTGATTTTCAATATCTATATATATCAACAAAGAGCATTATAAAAATGAAGGAATTGGTTTATAAAGAGAAGGAATCTATGAAAGATTATGATTGACAGTTTATGTTTATAGTGTAGAAACTAGAGGAGCTTCTCAAAGAAAAATAGAGGATATAATGGTTTATGTCTGACTTAATTACTTATCTCTATCCCAAAATGGATGGATATTTTTTTAATGCATTTGAAAAAGCATTATAGATGGCATTAAGACTAGAAGCAAATTATTGGAGAAGAGATATAGATACCTTATTGAAAAAAATGTGGAAATATTACAATTGGAATTATAAAAACTGAGAGTAAAACAAGAGATAAAAATGAAGGGAGATGATTTTTTAGTACTACACAATAAGCATACACTAGTGAATCTAAGAATTTATTGTACCACTTACTATGTAGAGGGCCATTCTAGGATAGAATGTCCCCACAGTGATATGGAAAAAAGATTAAAAGAAAAAAAGATAAATGAAAATAGAAATAGGAATGACACCAATAATTTAGCAATCTATATATGATGACAGGATTTACTACAAAATATGCATAGTCTATGATTAACATCCATAACACTTATGCCCTATAATGGAAGTAATACTCTCAAAAAATCATATAATACTCTACACCCAATATGGGTCATTCAATCATTAAAATCATAATTTTCACATTGTATATGTACTTACGAATGTAAAAGACAATATTTAGAGAAGATAAAAAAATTATAGTAAATGCCATCACCATAGCTACCCATAACCAATGCTGACATACCTCACCCCAGTCAAACATACCAAAACCCTCTAAAAATTCAAAATAGCTAATCTTAGTAATATAATAAAAATCAATGGAGTTATGAAGGAGGTAACCATGGTGCTTACAGAGGATGATACAATGTAAGGGGAAACTACCAAGGTGATAGACGATATATTAGAATCATAACTAGGGGTATAATCAAGAAATACCTCCATCCAATGTTTTATAAATGAAAAAATATTGGGTATATTTCTCAAAAATATAATTAGTAACCACATACAGAGTGTGTAATTTTACATGAAAAACAAACCCATGATTCATTTTCTTATCCAAAAGCAACACAATTTTACAAAAATTATAGAATAAAAATTGAGGAAATAGTAGAATCTCTACCTGAAAAGGGGGCTAAACACTTACAAAAGTATAAATAGGATAGGACATGAAAGGTTTATGCAATTAAACTCACCATATTAAATAAAAATATAAAATAATAGAAAAAGAGGGTGGTTCATCTAAGAGAGTAACCATGACCAAAAAAATAACATAATGTCAAAAAACTATAAAGGATCAAAAAGAGTGATTTTGGAATAAGACTCTACATATTATGCATGATAGTTTACAAATAAAAGTATAAATAAGTATTATAAGTTTCATGTATATGGGTAAAGGTAAATAAGTGGCCATTTATTTAGTACAAAATCTGATGAAGATGCGAAAGGGGATAAACCTAATATCAATGAGCATGATAGAATTGATGAGAAAATTTGAAAGATAATAACTAAAAAATATGATAATGATCAGCTTAAGATGACTTAGTTTAATTAAGATGAGACTAGAGATTTAAAAAGGATAATGAAATTGGTTGATAAACAAGACCTAGTAATAAAACATACTCAAATTTGTAAGTATTGGAATAGATAATAAATGGAACATCAAGTATAGAGGATGGAGAAAACTAAAATGAGTAAGCCAAATATAAATGTTTTTAGAAAAAAATTAAAATGGAAAAGGATTTCCATTCTTTTAAATATTAAAATAAATGACTAGGAAATAAATAAAACACTATTAGACCTTGGCATAGACACAAATGTATTATTGCAGAGCACATGGGAACTATTAGGGAAATCATAGTTTTATTTGGTAGCATATGATATCACCATGGTTGATGGCACTTTTTGGTAACCCATTCACACATTAAAAAATGTTGAAGTTGATTTTATGGGAATAAAGGAGATGATAGTCTTTGAGGTAATTTATATGTATAATATCATTTATCTAGCTTTTCTAAAAATAGAATGGTTTTTGGATTGTAATGGCTTATTAAACTCAGAAGAAGAAGAAATCCCATTTGAGAATAATTCTTTAGTATTAAATTTTCCATTATAGGTAGTAATGATAGAGACATGGCCAAAGGAACTATGGAAAAAAGATAAGGACACTAAATTTGATAATTTTGTTGGTGTGTATACCATGAAAACGATTATAAATATAGAAGATGACCCAAAACCTAATGAGGAAAGAGATTTGATAGTATAATAACAAGAAGGATAAATATCCTTAGGGGATGAAATTTAAGCCTTCATATATGGTGAGATAGAAACCATAGCTATAAATTATGTTTTCTAAGAAAACACCCACAAAAAAACCATTACTAGTGCACTAAAAAATACATCACTATAGAGAATGAGAGCTCACTACATAAAATAAGATTGAAATAATAAATTACCTAAGTTTACCATCATAGGACTGGTTAATTAATACTTATAATAGATGATGAGAGTATTCACACAAGAAGAAATAAGGATGAAATCAATTAATGATACACTCACTATTAATATTGCAAGATGGTGGCACATCCATAAGGAAACCATCCCTAATTTAAAAAATTACTACTCAAAACAAGGTTTATGTAATCATAAAATTAATTTTTGGATATAATAAATCTCACAAATAAAATTAATCCATAATGGCATATTTAAACATGTGAAAAAATTATGGAAGGTGAGAGGGGAGACTGATAAACACCTATGGGCACAATTCTTCTTCTAGAAATCAGATACAGTCCCTAAAACATGTTAATTATATTAAGAGATATGTAAGGTAACTAGTAAATGGACAAAATTGAAAATGGATTTATGTAGAAATTTCAATTTTTAGGGAATGGATAAAAGAATCTATAGGGCATTGCAGAAGATAAAAATGTTTTTATTTATGTAGGACTCGATTGAAAAACTATGATTATACAAAATTAAAATGGAAGAGACACTATTAGGGGACATAGATGACTAGGAAATTTTTTGGAAAAATGCTCAAGAATCACCAAAAACTATAAGAAAAACCCCACAAATAAAAGATCATGAATAGATGGCATATTACCATTAAAATAACAAAGCATGAAGAAGATGAGGACTAAAACTTTAAAAATATAAAAAATGTTGTTTTATAAGGATAAAGATAATTCCTTGATAATGCAAAAGATAAAACACAATATTTATACCAACTACTTAAAATTAAGGAAGAAAATATTTCCATAAAAGGAAATCCAAAACTAACAAAGGTAGGAAATTACTGGATAGAAGAGGAAGTGGAGAAAATTTTAGAATTATTGAGGGAATGTTGAAACTTATTCCCAAGAACATTTAATTAGTTAAAATAAATTAATAAATATGTTGTTACCATGAAGATTCATTTTAAATAGGATATTGAACCACTACAAAAATGACCATGTCAACTAAATCCTAATGTAGAGTTAAATGTTATAGCTAAATTTGACAAAATTCTAGATGGCAGTATTATAACTCTTGTATAAGACATAAAATGGATAAGTCCCATGGTAATACCATGGCCTTGATTTTAAGACTAGTTTCATTTTCAATAAATTCCTTGAACTCTTTGAAGTTTTGAAATGCCTGATCCTTAGTGTTCAACAAGGAAACTAACATCTTGTAAGAAAGATCATCAATAAGGAATTTTAAATACATATATCCTTTTAGGCTAAAATTAATAGGTTCACACAAATCAAAGTGAAATAGATCCAATGGATAATGAGATCGATATTCACTTTTGTCAAAAGGATCTCCTCATTATTTATCGGCTAAGCAACTAGAATAGATATCAGAAAATTGTTTGAGTGTGGGAAGACCTCTAACCATGTTGTGTTTTATTAATGGAATAAAATACCCATAAATCATTTGACCATATCTTTTGTGTCATATTTATTATTTATCTATACCCTTCACAAAAATTTACTGATGGTCATTGTGTACAAGATCAAGCTGTAACATCTTACCTATATTTGAATCTCATGCAATAGTTTCAGAGCCTCAAGACTTATTATTAATAAGGAAAAACTTCTCACCATGGTTGTGATCAAAATAAACTTTGATATTGTGATAGAGAATTTGATTTATAGATAAAAAGTTATTAGTGAATCTTAGAACATATAGGACATCTATGATTATGGTAGTAAGGCTATCAATCTATAAAGAAACATCACTTTTACATTGTATAATGTATGATGAGTCATCACCAAGATAAATATTAGACTAAGATTTTGATTAGTGTAAAGTGTAAAACCATTGTTTTAATCCTATCATGTACCTTATGGCACCAGAATCAACATACTAGATAGATTTTTAAAGATAAGGTTCTTCATGTGTCTATGTAGTAAAGACATGATCATTTTTAGAAGAATGATCATCCTCAACTACATTCCCATGCTATTTTTTCTTCTTCCAATGCTTTTTGGAATGATCTTTAGGCTTTGGTGATTAAGGTGGATTCTTTGAAATAAGCTTCTTACTGTATGAGACCTTTATGAATCCATTATACCAAAAATGTTTGAGGTCATGTCCTATATTTCCATAAGTAAGACAAATCTTATGTGAATAGGATGTGTTACCCTACTATTGTTATTCATTACTTTGGTTAGGGTTATGTTTATAAGTCCTCATGATCTTCTTGTTTTTCTAAGATGAGGAAAGTACAAGCTCTTCATCAAGTTATTCATTTTGCATGAATTATTACTATTTTAACATGTTAACCAATGAGGCAAAGGATGGTTTTTGACCCATGACATTCAATGTGCAGAGCTCTAAGGAAATTAAGAACTAAATATTAATTTTTCACTAGTTTTCCTAAAGCTTCAAATGAAGCCCACAATATTTTAACTCTATGAAGAAAATCCTCCACTTTTTCCTCAAATTTCAAATTTAGACTATGGAGTTGGCTTTGAAAATGAAGAATCTAGTTTTGGTTCTTTGCCTCAAAGATTGTTTGAATCTTATCCAAAGCATCTTGTGATTTAGTGGCATTACAGATATGTGGTTGTACCTCATCTTAGACTATGAACATGATTATGATCGTAGCCTTATGATTAGATTTATCATATTTTAACTAATGATTAGTGTCAGTATAATTTGTTGTCCATGTTCCATCAACAATTATCCATATGTCCTCAAACTCCAAGTGGGTTTTAGCCTTATTTTTCCATTAGGCATAGTTGTCACCTCGAATAAGCTTAGTGTTTGGTAGAACAAAATGTGGTCCATTTATGGCCATGTGTGAAAATTTGATTGAAATGTAGAAAGCATAAAGATTGATGCCTTAGAGATCCAAAATTTTTCCCTTTATATATATTATCAGACCAATATACTAAACATATCTATATGCACACATTCTTATATACCCATTAGTAGTGGAAAAGCTCATCCTTTCAATATACCCATCAATACGTGAAAGAGACTTTAACATGCATAAGAGTATAATGGTACTAGGTACATAGATAGTATGTGAAAGAGATTAACTCTATCATCAACACTTTATTATAAGGAATTCTACATATATAGATATAACTTCCCTATATACTTTGAAATTGCAGCGATCAATATTTACATCTATTGACAATAATGAATGGGTAACAAAGGGATGGTTTATGAAAATATATGAACCTTATTACTCCTCAATGATTTAAAGGGTCGATGCCTAGATATTATTATTGTAGATATGCTACATTATAAATTCATTAGTCCAAATCATGATGGCATTACCGATAAATGTGAACTAGAGGCATCATTGATACCAAAAACTATGAATGAGATTTTACAATCTCTTTGTTTTTGCACTGACTTGATTTGATTTGTTAGAAATAATAATAAAAATTTACAAATGTTTAAAAATTAAAATTTATAAGTATATAAAATGGAAAATACAATTACATAAATAATTAAAAAATAATACCCCCAATTTTTTCCTATGCAAAATTTGTCTTTTTGTATAATTACAAATTTGACTAAAAAAGTGCATTTGGTGATTTGAACTCTAGACCTCTCACTTGTCTAGGTTTTAACAAAAAATCAATATAATAATTATTTTATACAATAATTAATATTTAATAAGGATAAAACTGATATAAAAATTGTAAAATAACACCTTTTAGGTTAACACCATTATGTATTTGGTTAGTTGGTAGGAAAAAACATCTCAAACATTCTTTTTGTATTCCACTTTACAAGACTTGACCAAAATACCAAGTTGTATGATGGTAAATAGTTTTAATACTTTAATTTAAGGTGTACATAAAAATTTCATAGTGAATATTTCAAAAGATAAAACTCTCTCTGGTATCAGATATAGAATTATAGCTGTGTACAATCTTTAATGGCCAAAATTTGATTTACTTGTTAAAAATCTACTCTAAAGGACAATAACATCTTTTAAGATCCTAGTTTTATATATAGATGTGTATACATGTGAATTAAAGGACTTGATATGGTACATAAATAAATAAAAAACAATATTAAAAAATAATATTTCAAAAATTCACTTTGTATGGCTTGTAAAGTCAAATAATTGTAGGAAGTTTCAGGATCCCAAAATGTTGTACAAAAACTCACACTTATGTATGACCAAGTGTGGGAGGAAGGTAGAATAAATATATAATATTATCCAAAATAAATATATTAAAATTTATTTTGTACAGTCTGCACTAACATAAAATTGATCTGGAATAGGAAATAGATAAAGAATAGACTACAAGCATCTAAATGGCTATACACTTTACATCAAAGTTATACACCTAGTTAGAATAATGATAAAAAGTGAGTAATAAAAATATTTATAAACTTTTATCCTTTTATTTGGTCTTTATAGCCTAATATAGATAAACACTACTCTGCTATAGAGTAAAAGAGGAAAAATAGACCAAATTTGACTGATGGCTTCTAAGAGCCAAAACAACTATATGGCCTAGTCTAGAATTAACCAAATAAATTTAAAATGTTAAAAAATAGACCATATTATCTCCTAAATCTATAATTTCATTTATATGGAGTGTGTATGGCTTGGTGTGAAGGAAAACATGTATGGATATCTTGAATTTCTTGGCTTCAAATCTACCAAAATGCACCAAAATATCTGTAAGTGTAATATGACTTCAAACAATATTTTTTGAAAGAATATCACTCTAGAAATGCTCTTATATATTACCAAATCTAATAATAAATATGAAAGGATTTATTAATCTTAAAAAAATTGTATTATAGAGCCATATATATAAGCCTACATATGTTCATAATAGTCCTACAAAATAAGATGGGCATATAACTAATTATAATCAATAATCTTCTAAATTATAGAATAGTTTCATAATAGATTTATTTTAATAACTTAGTTTAACAACTAAAAATACTAACCTAAAAATTATGTGGGTTATTTTATATAATAATAACCTCACTTACATAACAAACTTACTATGGTAATTTTATTCTAACAATGTTATGGGCAGAGAAATATACTCATTTAATGATGGATTGTTGGGATACCATCAGGTTAAGATAAAATTAGAGTATCCATCAAAATAAAAAAAATCTTAAAATAAGGATCCTTCATGTATATAGTGATGCCATTTGGATTGAATAATGCATAGGTTGTATTCATTTACATAATGGTAAATTCATTTTGATTTCATACATGAGTTCTTAGAGGTATACTTAGATGATTGGATAGTTTAAAATTTAATCAAGGAACATGTATAGTCAATATTTATTATTTTCCAAATATGAATACAATTGAACATTTATCTAAATCTTAAGAAATGCATAATTTCTACTTATTTTGGAACATTATTAGGTCACATAATATGTAAATAAGTATTAATGGTAGGTCCACTTATAAATATTAAAATATTCAACCCACCACAAACCAAAACATAAAATGAGGTTATAAAATATTGATTTATACCAAATATCACCTCAGGTTCATAAAAAATTGTGCATTTATAAGTGCATCCATCAAGGAATTATTGAAAAAATAACATAATCAACTACTAGATTAGTCCATATAATGTTAGAAGTCATTTTATACACTAAAAAATAAGATTAAATATGTTTCAAAATCAGTATTTATATATTTAAATACTATGTTCCATGTACACATTGATGCCTTAGGAATTTCAATAGTAGTAGTACTAGCACAATCTTGAGGAAATATAGACCACCTAGTCTCATTCACTAGAATTAAATTGGCAAGGTAAGAAATAAATTATTCCACCATAGAGAGGGAAGCTCTAGTGATGGCCTACATGATATATAAATTTAGACATTACTAACTAGTGACTTCATTCACATTCGTTATAGACCATGATCCACTTAATCATTTGATAAATAAGCTAATAATATAAGGAAGAATACCATGTTGGCTCATGTTATTATAAGAGTTTGATTTCAAAATTATGGTAAAACCTAAGAAAGACAATAATGGACTTGATTACCTATCAATAATAATAATAATGATGATGAAATATATAGAACCAATTTAGGATGAGTTTCTAAAATCTCAACTCTTCTTTATAGAAGTAGTACCCAATGACATGGAATGTATTAGATAATTTATATCTAATGTATAGTTTATAGATGAATATAGTACATTATAGAATAAAATATTAATGATTCAATAATTTCCCTCAATTTTGATTAAAGGGGAACTATATAATAAGGGAAAATATGAGGTTTTTAGTAAGTAGGACTACCGTATGAGTGGTCTAATATCTTAAGATAATTGCATGATGGAGTTGTAGAAAGACATAACTCTTAAGAAGCTACATGGAAAAAAATACTATTAGTAGGCATATGGTGGCCATCACTTTCAAGGACACAAACACACACACACATTCAAAATAAGTTATGATATCTATTAAATAGTGGGTAAACCAAATCCTAGAGATGAGATACATCTCTACCCACTTTTGGTAGTAGCCCCATTTTAAAAATAGGAAATTGACTTTATTGGTCCCATTAAACCTATGGTAATAAAAATTAATGTAAAATTTATTATCACTTGAATATATTATCCCAAATGATGGGTAAAATTTATCCCAATAAAATATTGTATTACAAATATTTCCAAGTTTCTTTGTATGAAAACATAATTACAAGGTTTAGATGTCATTTCATCATAATGAGTGATCAAAGGAAATGATTTATTAATAATTTAATTATTGAATTGATGAAAAAATTATTAATATAACATCATGGAATCAATCCTTACCATATAAAATCAAATAACACCATTGAAGCATTCATTAAATTATTGGAGAAAGTACTAAAAAGAAATATGTAATACAAAGATAAGGGATTGGGATACCAATATACCGATAGTCTTATGGACTTACCACACTACTTAAAAATTACCAAGTAAATACTTCCCCTTTCAACTAGTTTATGGATTAGAATCATTGATGTCAATGGAGTACATAATACCAAATTTGAGTCTTGCGATAACATTATAGATGAATGATAAATATTTTATTAAATAGAGGTTGATACAATTATAAAAATTATATGAAAAAACATTTCTAGTAGCATAAACCAAATGCAAGAAAAGAGGTTTCATAAATCATGGCATGATAGGCACATACAAATAAAAGAATTTTAGATTGGAAATAAGGTTTTACTCTATGACAACAAATATAAAAAGTTTGGAAATCTAAAGATAAGATGGATAGGTCCCTACATAGTTGAGAATATATCAGAATCAAGTATAATGAATCTACAAACACTAGTAGACAATATGACATAGGGGTTTGTAAATGAATCTAAATTAAAACCCTACACTATAGATAATTACAATGTTGGGTGATAAAAAAATTGATAAAAGAACTTACAAGGTGACACTATCCTTCTAGTTAGATCAAGTTCTAGTAGAAAGTACCATGATACCCTATACCATATACTTAAGTATATAGTCATATAACATTTCACCCCCCATTAGTTTAACAATGTCCTCCTAGATGAATAAGTTGAAAAAAGCTACTGTGATATCCTAAAAACAAATTTATCAATAATTTGTTGTTTGATGCTACCAAAACATACTAGTGGGACATTTACACTAAATAATACATATGAATTAAAAGAGGGGAAAAGAGGGAAAAATATTAATTAAAAAAAACATAAAAATAAACTCTTATAGTAGTACATGAAGGATAGAAAGGAAAAATTAGATATGGAACTCATCATATGCAAAATAAAATAGGATTTTATGGTAATAAATTTAACACAACCATAAGAATATAAACAAAAATATGAAGGAAAGTGGTTGTATTTTATTATACAGAGTGATGAAAAGATGGTAAAATTATGGCTCTATGGTTGGTACTAATAAATAGCAGTAAGAGACAATCATCATACATAAACAAAATAATTAAAATTTGTCTTTATAGATACATATTGTGAGCCAAGGAAATGTGTACTAATGGAATAAATGGATAAAGTAAGGGTAAATGGGAAAAAGAAAACTATTAAACTATGGTACAAAATAGGATGTACTAATAATAAATAAAGGCGTTATAAAGTAGACAAATTTAAAATGTTCTATGCAACCAATTAATTTTTAAAACATGAAAATAAACATTTGTGGAAGAAACCAAAAAATGGTGGTGATAGCTCAGGATAAACAAAGTATAATAGTAGATGAGTTTGTTCTTCATAGAACAAAAAAATTGAGTTGATTAGTCTGATACAAACTAAAAATAAGTAAATAGGTGGATGGCAAGAAGTATGGTGTATGTGACAACTATTAAAATAGGAACATCACAAAAAGATACAAATGAAATAAATGCATGACAAGACATGTTATTACATGCAAAGTAATTGAAATAGAGGAATAGGAATGGATAATAAATATGATTTAATACTTTAAAATAACTTAGTATGATTAACAAATAGATCAAGAGAGATATAAATTAAGGGTTTGGTTGAATAAAAAAATTACAAAACATTTAAGTACCAAGACTCTATAGGATTTTCACATCAAAGATACATACTCTGTTAGTAGCCATTTTTTCATACAAAGATGGATATCCCTTAGGTGGTCATGACCAAGAAAATAAAAAAAATAAATATAATAAGTATTCACTCAAGTCTAAAAAATGTATCAGTTGGGTGAATTTTCAAAGATTCCCTCCCTTATCACACATATAGAGGATACATAAAGATATATCAAGAAACATTTAGTGTAAATTAATCATATTGATATGGAGGCAAAAAGAAGTGTAATGATGCAAGTAAACCTAAATAATCAATAATTATAATAAAAAAAAGAATAAAAAGTCATCCCAAGGATGAAACTAAATGCATGGAGTCAATTTCCATATTTTGGTATGATTCCAAGCACAACTAAGGTGTTATCAAGTAAGGCACACAAGGATATTTTCTATCTAGATAGATAATACCACATCACACTAGAGGTGATAAAAGTATTTACCATCCTCTTTCATGAATGACACACCACTCATAAGTGTAATAGAAATAAAAATTTGAGTATTAGCTTCATTACCATAATGACAAGCACAAAAGTGAATCATTTAGCTCTATCAATTCATATGATGGACTTGAAAATCATATTCTCAATAAAGGCCATCACCTAGAAGGTTTACTACATAAACAAACATGGTTCCATAATGGCAAGGGACATCCAAATAGCCTATTACATGGTCTCCACTAGAATGTAGAATGACTTGGGTACCACACTAGATGAACAATACTTGTAAAACCTATGGAAAATAAAGAAAGGTAAAATTATTCATGACTTATATTAAGTTTCATTATTGTTAGTAGTTTTAATGTATTTCACACATACTATTATGGGGCATGAGCGGTAGGTATAATGGAATCTAGATACACCCATATGAGCCCAAATATTAGACACAAAGAAAGGTATCTGTACATTATAGAAAATAGAAAATTTATTACAATGGGAGAAGATAATTAGGAGTGTGGTAGAGGGGATATTATAGATCTGTAAGGAAATTTTTTAATAATATTTTACATAGGCTCAATCTTTGGTAAACACAAATAATATTTTCATTGAAACCTTCACTAAAAATGTTATACCCCTCCCACCTCTACCTTATGAATTTATTGATGAGAAAGTTGATACAATCATCATTAGGTCCATAAGTCTACCACCAAATCCTAGAACACAATTTTTTTAGTTAGATAGTTGAGGTTTTTTAGTAATAAGAAGAATAAGTGGACACTAAAAAAGGTGAGTATCCATTATCATTAAGGGGTAAAAGGGCATCTAAGCCTTAGGTTGGTACCTACAAATCTTCAAGACCATTTTTTTAATCAATTTGGGGAATTTTAATGATGAATAAGAAGAAGAGGATACAATTACATTCATTCTCAAGGATGCTACCATAGGAGAAGAGTTGGGGGAATCAGAGATGGAAAAAAATGGTACCTCCTTACTCACTCAAGAAGAGAAAAGTCTCACTTGATGGATACTTATCATTGATATAAAAATAAAAAATCACACAATAGAATAACCTAAGATACCCTATAACATCCCCCATCACAATATAAACCCTATAATAGATGAGTGGAAGAAAAAGGGGAAAGAGCCTATCACTACATGTAAAACACAAGGGACA
>JARHVA010006946.1:515000-697500 GCA_037957365.1 Torreya grandis
GATCAAACATTAAGATCAAGAATATAGTTAAATCAATTCACTTAAATAAAATAAGCCATAGAAAACATAGAACATAACATACAATCAACAATTTTTTAAGACAAAACATGGCAAGGATAGGTCAAAAACAAAAAGAAAACAAACCCTTTAAGATTCTAATTTTTTAATGGATTTGAGCATAATGACCAATTTTAAGGAGGAAACTACATAAATTTATTGGTCCATGAACTTGAAAATGATCAAAAGATAATCCAGATTACCATTAGGGAAAGGATCAACATGAGTCCCTTAAATAAAATAGAAATATATTAATGTCTTAAGTATAATCTAAATGTTGATAGTCTTGATAGGCCAAATGACTATTAATTTTATGCTCATGAAATTTGATGTGTGCATAATCACTTCATCTAGTCTTAAATCCATGCCATGTAGTATTATTTTTCTCATTCAGGGGTCTATCTTGTTGCTTTCTTAGATCGATGACCCACACTCTCTTAGTGAAATGATATCTTAACACTTGTCAAGATCTCATTTACCTAAAAGTCTTACAAATTATTTGACCATCCTAGGAGGCTTGGATAAATGATATCATTGGTATAATATCAAGCATATAAGGTCTAAAATACTAATGGGGGGTAATAGACTACTTTGGGGGCCAGAGAAGTAGGATCACATCACATGGCATGATCTCCTATATTTGCGAGGTCTATGGTCCTTTGAGAAAACAAAGGGGGGGTTAGAAGTCATGATGAAGTAGGATCATGCCATGTGGAATGATCCTACTTATATACAAGGTTGAAGATCCAAGAACATGGATGTAAAAGTAACTATGAGGGAAGTGATTGAGATCATGATGCTTGTCAATATATCAATTATTTAGGAGGCTTAAGGTTATGCAAAGAATCAATAGGACCTATGGAATTATAAAAACAAGATTGTGCTATACGGCATGATCCTACTCACTCTAGATGCCAAACAAAATACCAAGGTAAAAGAGACCTAGGGAAATGATAAAATGACAAATGGTATAATTATACTTTCCCAGGGACTCATGGAATATTTAGAAGATCATTAGTTCATTGGGAGAACACTTAGTTTCTTGATTTTTAAATATTAATTTTGAAACATATAATCTTAATAATAAAGTATTCATTTACTTATCTTAAAGTTAAAACCAATAAATTAACCAAGAAATGACCAAGCTACAAAATGTAAGATTTCAAAGAATAGTAGTCATTTCACTTCAAATAAGATCATAGATAAACATGGTTTTTGAGGAAAATACCATGAAAACTACTGAAAATAGATAGTCAAAACAATATAAAATGCAAAAAATGAGACCTAAAAGAGTTGAATTTTCTTATGAAAAGGTCTCATTTGATCAATAGTTAAATCCATTTCAATCGGATAGTTCAAGAAGGGACTGGGTTTCTTAAGTTAATCATATAGGAATGCTTAGTCATATACACCAAAGACACATAATATCATGCCATATTTCCCAAATAAAACATATAAATATTTAAATGGTTACATATTTTTGTCAAACTTGAGGTGAAATGGTCTAAAAAAATAAAACCCTAATGCAGTTCAAGACATGATCATGTTAGATCAGGACTTGTCATATTTTTGTTAAAATTAGCAATTTATATCAAATAAGCCTCAAATTCAATCTCATATACCATGTGTATAGACATCCTTATGTTTAAACTTGTCCTAAAGAGTAAAAATAGGAATAATCATTAAGACATGCATCTATCCAAGGAATCTCCCATTCATAGTAATAAATAAAACAAGCCTAGACCTAGACAAAACTTAAAAGACTAGACTATAGACCAAAAGAGGTTCCCTAATTTTGTAAATAGATTAAGGTATTTTTTTCAAAAAATAATAAATGATGACTTTGTTGAAAAATACTCCAAATTATTTTGGAATATTGAAACCCTTTATAAAAACCCATAATCTTTGGCTTAGCCTAATTCATGGAACATTAAATAGCTTATGCAAATATAATAAGGGGGAACTACATTTATAAAACCAAAATTAGAGAATATGTTTGAAAATGTGTGTTTATGTATTCATTTTATTCCTAAAATTTTCCAAGACTAGGTGTTTTGGTTAGGATACTCAAACTAGTGAATTCCACCTTCGAATGAATACTTAGACATTGCTCCACTACTAAATAGACATCTACATCCCCGATGGAGTTTCTTTTGGTCCCACATAAATATTTGATATAATACCATATAGTTTTCCATATCCCTATTATTGGTTATTTTAATCACCTAGGATTGAGTTTTTCTTAATTTTATTTTATTTCCTCTTCTTTTATTAAACATTTCAATCCTGGGTTGGGGACCACCATGTTAAACAAAAATATGAATTATATGGTTTTCAATTTCAGACATTGGATACAATAGTTTGATCTATGAAAATATATGAATCATTAAATTATTTTTTGTGATAGGTTTTGATATAATATCTTAATGAAATAGACAAGGAATTCCTAACTTATCAAACATAAACACATTCAGGAAATATGCAAATAGCTAAAGCTTTCATAAATGAATTAAATATTAAATATAGTGTGACAAAACTTAGAGTATACAAACATAAAAATATAATTTATTACAATTAATTATATACTTATCACTCTTAACCAAACCATTTTATTAAAGGAACCACAATACAAAACAACTGGGAACATGCCTAACAAGGAAAGAAGAAAAACAAACAAGAAAAATAGACCTAGACAAAACATCAAAAATAGCAAAACAAAATTGGAAAGGAAGGTGAAAAAGGAATCAAAAAGGGAAAGTATTTATAAGACCACTTTAGGCTAATATTGGCTTGGAATTAATTATTAATAAAATACCCATTGGTAAGCAATAGAACATCCTCTCCAATTAGACACCTTAGGCGAAAAGAATTTTCACCTAAGATTTCAAATATTTGAAAGGGTCCTAGACAAAGGTCATTGAATTTTATGTTTTGGCCCTTATTTTCATGATAATTATCCCAAATTAAGACTAAACCAAAGATATTAAAGTTTTTTATTTTGTCTCACTTGCCAAACTAGCATTTGAAAACTCCTTAATGTTTGTTAAAGTGTAGTAGGGTTGCAGAACACTTTTTTCCAATTGTATTAGGTTCATGAGACAAGCCTCTATCTTTTTATCCTAACCTAGGTAATATTTAATGAAACATAGGGTTAAAATTATATGTTTTATAATTAATACTATATCTTGGTCATAGATGAAAATGTATGGATAAGTACCTAACATAGATTTGATCTTAGTCCTATTAGACCACATGTAAAATTTTAAAACAATATTCCAATCCCTATGATTCCTCTCCAGGACTCTCTTGATCATGTCCAAAAAGATATTTTTGGTTAATTCATCTAAAACATTAGCTTTTTGGTAGTAATTGGATGAAATTTTAAAAACTACCTAGATTTCAAAATCCCACTTAGTAAATTGTAATGAGGAAAAAGTAGGGTCATTGTCATATATCAGAACAAACAACATATTAGACCTAGTTATGTTGTTTTCCTAAAGGAATATGATCTCCATATCAATTTTGAAATTTATGAATTCTTTGGATTTAGTCATACATGTAAAATAACCAGTTTCAATAAATATGATTTTTTATCCCATAGAGGATTTGGCATTGATGGATCCCACGAAGTTGATCCCCTACTTTGCAAATATACGAGATTCAAGAACTAGTTATAGTGACATGGATGAATTTAATTCCTTATGTGAAGCGACATGATAAATATGGTATCACCTTGCATGTAAATTGACATAAATAAAAATATAAGGACAATAATATATTTCTCTAAGTATTTGGTGAGATGTGGCATTTCTTGAACTGTGACTAGACCCATTATTCCCATGAAATTAGTGAGTAGTTCGATAGATTCAACTTTGCTCAAACATCTTAGGTATACAAAATCAAGGTTTTTTTATACATCACACCTAACATGATCATGAAACTACTACTTTTAAATCATAATTCTCTACTCTAAGTGGCATTCAAGTTTGTTGGGTACTCATAGTTTAATAAATAATAGACCATAAGTGATACCAATCATCATTTTGTAATTCTTTGTATTTTATATTTCTTGTTTATGATCTATGGGTCCACCTAAATATCTATATTTATAAGTCCTTAGCCTCTAATAATATTCATTATCTATATCTATAGGTTGAATTATTATTAGATAGTCATCCATTTACCATGCCAATCTCGTAATTAATTCTGCATCAGCAATGCCTTAATGGTTGGCTAAATATCAAAAACAAATATTTTACTATATAGAATTTAATCCTTAAATTTTTTAACCAAATTTATCAAGGAAAAACCTTGCTTATAAATGTATGAATATATAAACTCAATATTTCTTAGTGTGGCACTCATAAATAAAATAGGCCTTTCATCCCTATCTCCTTTTGTTTGTATTACAACAACAATAATTGAGTGTTTCAAACCAAATAGAATAGATGTAGAAGGGATGTGTGTACTCAATACTGATAATAATTAGTTTATTCACAATTTTTGTCTTGAATTGATCAAATTATATTTGTTCTTTAGTCATCCACTCAATCTTAACATCCTTCTTTAGTATGTTATTAATCGGTCTGACTGTATTTGCAAAATATGAGACAAACTTACAAATTAGATTTTTCCAAAGAATGACTTTAGATATTTTTTTATTCTAGGAAAAAATATTTTCATAATTATCTCTACTCTTTATGGTTATATTGATATAACTCACTAAAATATAATGTGTCAAAATAACTTACCCTCTGTGACCCCAAATATGCATTTATTTGGGTTTAGGGAGATTACATGGTCTCTAAGCCTATAAAATATTGTTCTTAGGTATTTCACATGGTCCTATTTATTATTGTAAAATATAGTTAGTTCATCCATGTATGTTACTATTCATCTATTGATGAGGTTATTTAATTCAATATCCATGGTTTATTGAAAGGTGGCACCTACATTGATTAGGCTAAATGGTATCCTTTTGTATGTGAACATGACCCACTTAGTTTTGATATTTATATTTATATTTTCCTCATGTTTTATAATTACCTAATTTTCTCTTCAATACCCATCAATAAATTACATCATTTGAGATCCATTCACTATTTTAAAGACTTCATATATTAAAGCTACTGGGTAGTTGTTCTTTCAAGAATATTTGTTTAGATTTTTTAAGTTGATGAAAAGTCTGATTTCCCCACTCTTAGTTTGAATGGGCACCATATTTTCCACCTTGGTAGAGTGATTAATAAGTTATATGATCACTGAAAAAAGTAACATTTGCATTTCTTTTAAAATTAAAGGTTCAAGTAATGGATTAATTGGTCTCTACCTTTGGTGGAATTATTTGAAACCATGCATCAACATGATGATATGCGTGAGGATGGAGGTGTCAAACACATTCAAATATTAATTTCTCCTTGTAATTGTGTCACTATAATCCTTCAAATATAGCACAATCCTTTATTTTTTAATTTAGGTACAAGTTGTGCCTAAAAGCACAAGCTTTGATTCTCATACATTACCTATATTACAATATTGATGGGTAATCACATAATTATGGGATGCTATGTCATTTTCACCTTAATAGTACATGTCAAATATCTCATCTAATGACACCATACCATTTATTATGTTATCATTCTTTAGGTTTATGATCCCTTTTTCATCTAATTCAAACACTTCTCAGTCATCCTCATCAATAATTTACAATTCAAATGCATTAAAGTTGGTGATGAATTTAATGATGTGTTATTCATCATTTAAGACATAATTTTTTGGTTTTTTAGTGAACATAAGAGGTAGAGACCAAATATAATGATAATATTCTTAATCTAGAGTTAGAAATGGGTTCCAAGGTACTTACAATTGTGTTTAATGAATAAATTGCATAATTATTTCTTCAGGGCAACATTTGGATGTTGAATGCATTAAAGTATTCAATCATGATCCACACTCTATTAAAATAACTGGAAAGATGCTTGTCATTACAACAATAGTGGATTCTAACTTTTTTGACCATAAGTTTTGAAACCCCAAGGAATTTTAGGTTCTTCACCTTTTTCTTTAGTTTAAATAGGAGTTCATGTACCAAGGCTTTGTACTCAACCACATTTTTAGTGAAATAAATTTATAGTTGGAAGGTTTCCAAATATGATCTTCCTTTTTGGTTGATAAGATAAATCAAAACACTATACCTATTATTTGATTTGGATCCATTGAATTTCATATTCCACTTATGATTTTCATCTGTGTTGTGAATTATTCAATATGGGTGATGTTATTATGCTCACTTCATGTTATCCATCCTAACTTCTAAGGTTGGCACACCTTCCTCTTTAGTTGTTAATGACCCTCTAGTTTGGTATTTAGTATCACATATAGATTTAAAATTACATATAATGGAAACATGGGCATCATATAAGCTTTGGCATTACTTATTCTCAAATAATTATCCTTTTTTGATCCATGTTTGTGTCTGGGCATGACTTCAAACTCAATATAGTTATAGTGCATAGAGTATATCCTCCTCTTCTAGCTGGTCCAACTCTTCAAATTTAAGCTCATCATATAATGTAATCATGTTTATGTAAAATATACCATGTGCTTATACTTCCTTCTCAATTGTATCTAATCCTATATTTTTTTCCTCATAAAATATTTCATTAGTATTATTATATTTTTTGATCCTGTGGGTCATATTTGACTCCCTCTCAATCATGATCTAATTAAGAATACCTCAACATGGTAGCCACATGTTGGATTAATTTGTGAGCATATACCCATTTAAAATCATGTTCCAATCTTAGATAAGAATCATCTTGTATGCCTTGAGTATGTCCACCACTTATATGTCATCAAATTACTGCACTCTAGGATCTGAGGCTAGTTACATGTGGATGTGATTCAACCCACCAATGAATTTAACTTATATTTATCCAACTAAACAATGTTTCCAATATATTTTATTCATTTCAATCATATATATTAGCAAATGGAATAAGTCTCAATGTTACCTAAGCATTATAATCCACCAAAATAATATGTAAGTTCTTACCAAAAATTCTAATTTTTGATAAAAAGGAAGGTTCTCTATATTTTCCTTATAAACATCAACATTACCACCATCAGTTTTACTTGATTCATTCCTTCTAAAGGTATATATTTACAACATTAATAACTCATTTTGGTTATACATCTAAATAAACTCAAACATTTTTATGTTGGCATTGCTTTTTTTAGGTCTTATATAATGTTATATCCTTGTTTACTTTATTCTAATGGTTTATCAACCTAGGGAGTTATAAAAATATTTCTAATCTGATATGAGTTAGTAGTTCCATTAGGGGGATCAATATTATTACTATAGTTTTCATCAAGGGGAACTTGAATGTTGTTATGGGGAGTAGAAGTAGTGAGAGGACCCTGAAACTTACTAGTCAATTGTTACTTATTCCCCCTTTGGAAATATTTAAAGGCATGGACCTCATCAAGGTTATATTCATGATCATTATCACTTTAAAATGGTATTCATAAGTATCCAAGACCATGGTAGTCCTTGGGTTTTCTATGTATACAAATGAAAATTCATATGTCCTATTAATCAATCATAACCTAAAGAAGATAAATCCTACTTACAATTTTAATTGTTGATACATTAAATTTTTGAGGTCACAACCAATATGGATCCACTAAACCTAACCAAGTTATATATTAACATAATAACATCACTATAGAGGGTTCCAAACCCTCTAATCAATCAACACCATGAAATAACCCTTGTTAGGTCCTATGTTTTCATATTCACTAAGCAAATGACAAGTAAAGTAAAATATAATTTAGTGCTCAACAAAGCTTGTGAAAAACGTAGGGGTAATAAACATAACAAGTAAACATGCATAAAATATCTATAATCATGTCAATGTATAGGAGATAATGATGCATGGGAGAGAAGTAAAAATTTTAATCTATCCAATTTAACAAAGGAGTAAAAAAGTTAGGAATACTTACCTTTGAAGATGAACCCAGAGATCATCAATCTCTCCCTTGGATAAGGTTCTTTGCAAGAGGTTTTTATGGTATGTAAGGATAATAAGGATAAATTATCTATAGGATATATACTTTATATCTACATTCAAAAGACTCTCCATAATATAATATCTGTATCTCTAAATAAATTGTTGAAACCCTAAGAAATTATCCTCAAATAGAATGGTGGATAAGTAGATGCACAATATATTTTTTTCTTCTTCTTCTCTTCTTTTTAAATGGGAAAAATGAATGTGTATATATAGTTGAATCTAACACTAAACATTTTTGAAAGTTTATCCAATAGGGTCTACCTAATTTGACTATGAATAATTATTTGATAAAAATAAGTTAGGTCCTAGTCTAGGATGGACATAACTAACCTAGACTTGTAACATGTTTTTAACAATTTGAATATAGGGCCAGACCAGGGTGACAGTGTACTATAATTTAAAAAATGGTTTTAAACCTAGGAAGGGGCTAAGTAGGGTGGTTAAATTCTTGGAGAAGTGTCTAATAGAGGAGGCAAGGCTTAAGTAAGTACATAGGATAAAGTTGTGTAGATAACAAGTGGTGGTATAAGGGACAACAATATTGTGAATCACTAATACCCACCCTTTTCTTGGTTCACCCTTTAAGGCATACACTTAGAGAGATTGAGACTTGATTGGTTTTTTCAAGAGATAAAACATCAGTAATTGATAAATTTTAAAAATATTATGTGTATGCATATGCCCCACTTGAAAATCCTCATGTGTCACGTAGGTGTAATAGGGGGTGGTACTTAAATAAAAGAACATAGTAACACACAATTAAAGCTAAATAAATTTTATTAAGAAAAAAATAATATAAATAAATGGATAGAATTGAAAAATGCATACCTTTACATTTATTAATGTTGTAGATAAGGAATGAAGTTAAATAAATGAGAAGGTTCCCAATGTAGGGAACATTAGGAAAACATTTAGAAATTAGAGATTTCTTTTCTTTTTTTTTTTGCAAAATATACATGTAATATATGAAAATATTATATATGACATTGGGATTCCAAAACATATTTTGCTTAAGAATAAGGGTTAGTGTAAATAAAGAGATCATCAAAAAATAGAATTTGTATGTAAATATTGTATAGGTAAATAATTTTGACTAGTAGATATAAATAGGGTAAAAATTAATTCATTTGTTATTTTTACTATTCTAAGAAAACATTGATCTAAGAGACCTTTTTTGAGACTTGAGAGTGACCATGATGAGGATATGATAAATATGATAGGGAGGGTGCATAACAATTGAATATAGTACAACACAAGTGAAAAAACATGAATTTCAAGTTTTTTGAATAGTTTTATTTGAAATTAAGCTAGATATATAAAATTGAATGCTAGGAAAAATATAAACACAAAAGTTTACCCTAGGAAATTGTTAGGTAGACTAGGGGTAGAATAAAGTACTGGGTAGGAAAATATTAGACAAAAGAACAAACTATGGTAAATGGTCAAAAAATCACTACAAACAAAGAACAAAGTCAACTTGGTCAACTCAATTCATAAGTTGAGAGGTAAATAAGGAGTCGAATACATAGTAGTGGGACAACATAGTATTATTGAATGCTTACAACTACACAATAGTAGGCCAACATAGTTTGGAATGGGAATATGGCTGACATAGTACCCTATGGATGATGTAATTAGTAATATATGTCTGATACAATTTGCTAAATGGGGTCGACTATGTACCATAGGTCTAATGTATTATGATAAATGAAGAAAGGGGCTGATGTAGTATCAAATAGGTTGATATATTCTAGAAGAAAAGGATTGACTGTATACCAATGGGATGATGTAATTATTTTCACCAAATCTATCACCCTAAAAGAGGGTGTTCAATTCTCCTCCAAATTTGGGTAATGTGGGAATAATTCTAGGTATGTGGGTTTACCTATAGTAGAAATAGACCTCTAGGTTTAAGGTCTAGATCCCAGAATATACCTTGAAATGCTTATCACCTATTGAACTAGTTACTTGTGGGAAAAGAGATAGAATTTTGCATGAAATTAAACTAATCTAAGGGGTTGATACACTAGAAGGATTTCCAAAATACCATCATAATTCTATCATAATGAAATAAGACCTAAAAACCAACTTCATAGTCCTCAGAGACTATAACATAAGTGTTTCAATATAGAGGTTATATGCATGAGACAAGACAAGCTAATTGAAGAAAAGATAAGATTGAACACTCAAATTTTAGTTTTATAATTTAAATTATCCTAACACACTATATACACTCTATATGATCTATTAGAATAGAAACAACTTGCATCGAGCATGAAAGGATTAAGGGAAAGTAAGGATAAATGAATATCTCTTAACCATTCACTATACATCTCTTTGCACACTTGAAAAATGTTTATGAACTCAAAACCAAACCTATAATTATTTTTCAAAGGAAAAATATAATGGAAATATAGTACGGCTTCACCATACATGGTGTCATATTAGTATACAAGAATTAAAATGGCTACTACTTATATAATTTGAGAGAAAAGAGAAGAGAAGGAATTTTAAGAGTCACTAGAACATGTGTCAAGATGAGAAAATGAGTTACATATACATGAAAATAGAGTATAAATCATTCCATTCAAGGAATATATAGATAATTATTCCTCAAAGGCACAAAACTCCTGAAATGTGGTGTAGGGCTCCTCATTTACTTGCCTATAAATTGCCTTCATCATTTGGCCTCCTTAGAGCACTCCAAAATATAATATTGATATATATCATGATTTAACTAAGAGGGATTGGTTATCAAAAATCCCAAAAATTCATTATAGGTGTTCCTAATCATCAAGATTATTTTGGACATGAGTTATCACTACCTACAGTCTAAATAACTCCTCTTTCACTCACCCTTCACACTAGGCATCAAAGAGATCTTTAGTTTTCCAAACTAGTCCACCTAATGGAGCGAATGACACTTTTAAATAACCCTCATGTCCTTATATTACTCACATAGACCTTAAAAGTCCTCCTAATTGGATCTTTCACCTTCTTACTTATTTAATCACTATATCAGTTTGGACTAGCTAAGATTAATGTGCTTATAGAGATAGTTATGAGATTATATGAAACATGAAATGCACATAGAAGATTATTTCAAGTCCCAAGATATCTTCCAAATTGGATTTCATCCTTTGAAACCCTTCCATATCTTCACAACACACATAATTATTAATAAAATATCTATAACACCTTATCTGTACAAGTAGGGTACAACTCAAAGGGATGGGAAGTAGACCTAGTGAGATCTCTAAAACCTCAAATAATATCCCAAGCCATTCTATCCCACCTAGATTCATCTCCTCCATTTTCCTAAGCAGGTCACTAATAAAGATTTTAGAGGATTTAGAGTCATTTTTCCCTCTAAGGTTTGTTCATACAGATCTGATGTTATAACTCTACATAAATTCCACAAAAATAATGTTAAATACCTTATTCAACATCCCCCAACTCCTTATACTCTGATGTTAAACCTTCATGTAGGTGTGAGCATCCCAAGTTTGCCTCTCAAGCTTTTTCTCCATTCTACATACCTTGTGATGATCTTAAGCCAATATTTGTCTTCCATGTGTTCTTATTTACATTTCAATAGATCAAACACACCTTATAACTCCCCATGTAATTTTTTAAATGCATTATAATTCTCAAATAATTATATAAGTGAAATCATACCCATCTAGACTTTAGGCCTAATCAATACTTAACAGGCTTAGCCTACATACTTATGGTTTTAAGACACCCTGATGAGTTTATATTACCTATACATATTTTTTCATGTTTTTCCATGCCTCATACAACTTACCACATCTTCATACAAGGTTTCACTACTTTTTAAATCATCTTCTTGACCTTGTTGAACTTGTAGGGTTTCAATACTTTAAGAGTGCCCTCTGTCTGAGATAGAATAGAGGGTATATCCCCTACTATATAAATAAAAAAATATATGAATTAATTTATCAAGTTTTGGTGATACTCTTTATAAATTTTCAAGGTTACTTAACACTCTTAACACCCTAAAATGGAAGACAAACTTCTTGAGAATGTTGACTATGTGTAGAATATCATTGTGGAGTATAAGTTGTCTTAAAATCCCATTTTACCTATTTAATTTATGGGAGTATCATTATATGGTAATTCTAAATTTTAATCTCTTTGAAACATCTCAACACCCAACCTATTTTATAGTTTCTCAAGATATGGTTCTTACTTGACAAGTCTACTTAGCAAGCCATTGTGGTTGTGTTTCTCTTTAGATAAGAACATGCCTATAAGTGAATTATAACAATTATATATTTTATCATTTCAAAAATACCATAATTAATTCCTTAATCCATTTTACAACTCACTTGGAGCCATTCATACCAATCTCAAGCTATGTTAACACCAAGACCACACTATTTCTAGCTTACTATCAAACTACAATCAACTATAGGGGCCTTGTAGGTAAGTATCCACCTTGAAATATATGACACATACATTTGGATCCTTATATAATAATTGAAAGCATTAATTAACTCTTAAATTTATTATGTTTTTATTTTTGACTACCAATGTTTGATTTGTGAGACTGTGGGTTACTTTATCAGGTTGTAGGTGATTGTTCTAGAAAATGGTACACCTGTAGGTGTGTATATAGACCAAAAAAAAAATACTCCAACTCTCTTTGATGTTATTTAAATCTTTGGTGTGTTACTCAAATCAATAATACCATTTATAATTGATGCATGATCTTACATTTACACCTTGGGATGTGAATGTCATTTGAGGTTCAAAACTATAGACAACACTAAAAAGTTGCAGTGAACAATTTCATGATTTGAAAGCCTCCTAATCACCATAAGATGAAACCAAATTATTCATTAATTTTATCAAATCACATAACCTAGGATATTAATTCATTATTTAATCATCTATACTTATCTATAATTTATGCTACACCTTTATATAATGTCATCAAAAATGTTTAGGGCTCTATTTTGGAAGTTTTAAGGAACTTGTCCCTAAAACACAGCTCCTTCACTTAAGGTGACTTCTCAAGTCTGATTATTAGTAAAATGTTTGAAATAATGTTATATTATATCATATAACTACTCAAACTACATGAACATATCTAAACATGACAAATTACTCTACACCACACCTTCAAAACTCTATGTAATCCACCTGTAGGTGGACATTACAATGTATAAGTAGTTAAGAAAAGACATGAATAATGTGCATATTATGTATAATTTAAATCAGTAATATACCCTTCTAAGGTTTTAAAATGAAAATTTTTAACCATTAATAACATAAACCTAATTCAAATACTTATTTTCAATGTGATCATCTCCTAAGGGTAGTTATAGATGTACATTCAATTGTAAATAAGGCATTGAGTATAAGACTTGAGCAATGTGTATGTTATATAACCTTATAAATGGTTTTAAAGGTATATCCATATTATTAAAACCTTATTAAGGTCTGAAAAAATGTTTGAACATCTTTATTAAATAATCCCAAGTCTCAGTCAATGCCACTTGTAGGTGGACATTTCAACATACAAGGCAATAGGGTTGAGATAATAAATTTGCATGGTGTAGGGACCTACAACTAGTTTCAAACCTTCTAAAAATATCTCAAATTTATTTTCTTCACCTTGGAGTAATTTAGAAATGTTTCCATACTTCCATCCCAATGTCCTCAGTCTACTGTAGATGCACACCAATGGTGTGTGACTTTACACATATAAGGATTCACTATAAAAGTCCATAATATGTTGTTTAAATGGCCTTTGATTGATTTTTCATGCTTTATATATGTGTATAAAATATTTTAAATGTTTCATTACACTTCCATGATCTTATTAAGACCTTTATACACCATTAATGTAAGTGAAAGTGAATAGAGAGCTGACTGTGTCTCACATTTTGACTGCAACCTTCATGATGCCAATCTAGGAGAGTAAGATTGGAAGGAAAGGGGTTCAATAAGACATTAGAGGAATGAAACACAACACCACACATTTATTTTAAACCATTGTAGAGAAAGAAACCTTCTAAAATTGGTGAAATCTTGCTACAACCTCACTATCATACTCCTCCTACAATCTAAGAGGTTTGAACTCATCCAATCACTTCTAGAAACTGAAACCAAACATAAGAAACATTAGAGAATTAAGTTCACAACCTATGAAAACCATTTTACCAACTGGATTGTATGGACATGCTCAATCAGAGGTGAAACCTGTAGGGTGTGGGGATTACCTAGCAAAATAAGATATTCAACTTGTTAATAATGGTTCATAAAGTATAGGAATCCACTATTGGAAATTCAAAAATTAAAATAAACTAAACCAAGTGTTTTATCCAACACTGAGATCATTTGACCTAGAAGTCCTACTGACTATACCATCAAAAGATCTATTGACTAGTTTTGTATGCATAGTGGAAAGATGGAGAAGATAAATGGATTTGTCCCATTTTTTGAATTCCAAAATAGATAAAGCATTGAAATGGAGTTAGGGAAGCTGAAGGGTCACTTAATGAGATTTTCCAACATGCCACTCTTCCCCATAGGCTGTACAACATTTCAAACTCCCTCTTTTTCACTTGTTTTTTAGATTTTTAGTTAACACCTACAAGTTTTTATTTATAAATTGACATTTTTGATAGGGAATAATATTATAGACATTGAAAAATAGTTTAGAATACTTGAATACATTTGAAAATTATACCACCTACATTAATGACCCATATATGACCCCTATGTGACACAAAATGACATAAGGATTAAATTGGACTATGACCAAGGCTAGAAACATATTAAATAAAATCAAATTGACATGACACACCCTATAACATGTTACTAAGCACTAATATCAAGTTTTAGACTATAAAGGATTCACCTATTTTGACTAGGTGTCAAAATATTCAATATTAATATAAGAGGACTATATTAAGGTTGATTTACTATCAAATGGGTCCATGGTGTATAAAAATAAGAAAACATAAGAATATAAATCAAACAAGATGATGAATTAGTTAATATATAATTTTTTTATAATGTATTTTAAATATTTATTATATTAAGATATGATACATCTTGTATTATTTGACATTTTTTAGAGATGTCAAATATTTTTGCATCTAGTGAATGCATCATGGCTACTAGATTTATTACAGTGATTAGGTGACATAGATAGAGATCAAATGGTCACCTTGAGATTTTTTGGAATCATGGATATGAGGTAGATCCCTCTAAGTGTTCATCTCATTTTCATGTTCCTAGGAGCATGGGTATGGTTGACCAACACTTTATGATGGGAGATGGAATGGGACACCATTGAGGTGGTGATCACTCTAGAGGATGTACATGCATTACTTGGACTTAAGATAGGTAGGCCACTAGTGATCACTAATACACTAGAGTTATAGGATGAGAGATGAGCCTTAGCTCAATGGGTTATAGGCTAAAATAAGATCTATCTTAAATTATGAGTGAACTTGTTTGATGTATATCTAGTGGCCATTTCAGACATCCAAAAGGTAGTGATAGGACTTATGTAAGCATGAGTGTGGTGTCATAATTTGGATGGTAAGGTACAATTATATGACATAGTCTTGTGCCAGTCCATATTAGATCAAAGAGTGATCTATGATTTTGGTTCTATTGTCTAGGTATAGCTCCTACATGATATTTATGGGATGTTGTCCATAAGATAGAATATGATGGGACTAGTTATTTTGCTTAACACATAGATATATGAGAGGTTCCATATGAATCAACCAACTGGGTTACCCCATGTAGTTGATGATAGGTTTCCTCAAGTCATGAGATGGAGGTAATACCATGTACCATAGACCATGACCCATGTTATAAAATTACATATTATCACACAAGGGTAGATAGTGTGACATCCCTACACTTACATAGCTTCCATATGTCCTAGTTGGTCTACCATTTCAATAGGGTTGGAACATTTGAATATCATGGGACATTACACTTCATGGGTGGAGCCTCATCCAATGGATCATGTACCTATATATTTAGGACTTCCCCATCTAGTGTCTTCTCTAGTAGTGCCTACTTATTCATCATGACATGATAGAGAGTAGAGAGTGAGAGGAGCTAGAGGGGTACCTATGGAGATACAAATGATAAAGCCTTAGCATGATAAACCATGGGTTAGTTGAGCATGATATTAGGAGGTAGAAGGGATAAGAGGAAGAGATGATATGGTTGTGGATGAAGGAGCACATCAAGAACCATAATAGAGTCAACAATGAACTTTGCATTTTCATTAGAGATGGATACACAATCGACATGAAGAGGTAAAGCTACTAACTATTTTATAGGTGGGCCAAGTAGTAACTCTAGGATATAGTTGGTCCATATATAGATCACTGAGGAGAGGAACATGGTGGTATTGTGTGGTGACTCCTAGATCTAAATTAGTGTATATGTAGCCAATAGAGGAGGTGCTTAGTATGTAATATATGGAGATACCATTATCGATGATACTAGCACTAATGAGAAATGTTTAAATTTGGGTTATGTTTTTGATATAGGATGCTAGTATCATTTATTATTATTATGATGTGTGTGTGTGTGTGTGTATGTATGTGTGTGTGTGTGTGTGTGTGTGTGTGTGTGTGTGTGTGTGTGTGTGTGTGTGTGTGTGTGTGTGTGTGTGTGTGTGTGTGTGTGTGTGTGTGTGTGTGTGTGTGTGTGTGTGTGTGTGTGTGTGTGTGTGTGTGTGTGTGTGTGTGTGTGTGTGTGCGTGTGCATGTGCGCGCGCGCGCGTGTGCACGCGCGCGTGTGTGTGTGTGCAATCTGATGTCTATATAGTTTTTGGTTTTATAGATCATATGACATAGGAGGCCAGGTAGATAAACCTAGTTATTGATGCACACCATGACATTTTGGATGGTGTTCTAGCACTATATGACCCTACCACATTAGATGATATTGCAGTTTCATCTACCCCAACCCAATTAGGTTGGTTTACACTAGTGGGAGAGGCCAGGAGGCAGCTATATGAATGTAGTGATGGCTCATAGACACTAGTATGGGTAAGTGATGGAGAGGCACATGATTGGTAGGCCCTAGCATAAGATATTCTTGTACACATGGTGAATACCATCCAACTAGGATAGGTACAAGCTTAGGTTGACAATTTATATGGATAAGTTATTGGATTGAGATCTTGTACTATCTCTTTATAAAATGATATTTAGAGGGATTAGTCATAGGCATGGATGATTAGCATGGCTAGGCCAAAATATAGACATGATGTAGCACAACCTTAGAGATATAACTATTATATTTTATACTTTGTAATTATATAAAACACATGATATATATATATATATATATATATATATATATATACATATATATATATATATATATATATATATGTTGAAATTTTCATTGATCTTATGATTTCTCCTTGGATTTGGATGTATATGGATGGATATATTTACTTTCTATCACATGTATTTAGCTTTTTTAATATGCTATGGGAAATATATGATATATATTTTATTTTATTTTATAGCATTATGTAATACACATGCATAGTTAAAAACTAAAAATCAAAATTGATTTGGAAAAGTATAAATAATGAAAAAAATGTAATAAACACTATATCATGATTGTAAATGTGTAAAAACAAAAGATGGATAAATAAAATAAACCAAAAATGGTAAAAAAATGATAAAAAAATGTTTTCCAACCATGTAAAAATTTTCACCAATTTAAAACAAATAAAAATCACACTATATCATGTTGGGAAGAATGAAAATTTATAATAACATGTAATGTGTTATCAACCAAATTTATACCCTTTTGAAGATATTTCAATCCTTCCAAATTTGTAATAACATGGAAACAATCCTAGGTTGTGGGTGGCATGAACTTGGATTGAATCTCTACATTAGAGGGCTAGATCCTCTTGATGAATCACTTAGGCTCACAAACTATTCAAACAACTTGCTAGGAAAAGAGAGAGAAACCTAATATAATAGAGGTGATCCACCAAATAGATTTAACCACTACCAACCATTTTCACATGCACTTCAAACATGAGACTAACCTAAGTAAGACACTACTCCAAATATGCCTCTCTACATCAACATTTATTATGAAGGTTGTGAAGAATGTTTGGGATAGAAGGACTAGTCAAGATTTCATGAAATGAAACTAATTAAAATAAAACACACTCAACATTTACACCTCACTTAAAACACTTCAAAAGATGTAAAAAAAGGATTTAAAATTAAACATGAATGCTAGACAAGGACACTATATCAAGGAAGCAAAGCTAATCACTTAATAAGATCAACTAATTAAGCATATACATTGAAACCAATCAAAAGAGGAGGTAACATCAAAAGTTTCTCATTGATGAAATTAATGAAAATGTTTAGGTATTTTCCATATATAAGTGGAGGATACAATCTCAACCAACAAAGGCTCCATTTATAGAAAAGTGGGAGAAGAAGGAAATAAGGGTGTAGGAGCGAGATATGACAAGTGTATCTCAAGAGAGTTACAAAAAAATATTTAGAAACTACACTACAAGCCTTCAAATAAAACTGTTGATCTAATTTTATTATCTCTTTTAAGATGTGGTGAGATATCCCTCTTGCATTAAATGGCTCATGTTCTTGGAAGAGTTAGAACCTTACCTTGACACCTAGTAGGAATCTTGTTGATTTGTAAAAACTTGGGAATTATTTGAGTTTATTAACATATTTGTAAATTCCTCAAAAATATTATTTTACACCTTGCTCTACTCTCTAAAATTTCCTTTCTACATATCACTTAAATCTCTTTTAGGTGTCTTGAATTCCATCTTATCTTACTACACCAATTTTGGCTAAATAGCTCAAAAATTGAGTTTACCCTTATAACTACCATTATTATCCATTAAAGGCATATTAAAATAATATTATATATAAAAAAAAAATTTGGAGTCATCAAACTCTCTCCAATATTCCATTTTGCACCAAAATATCTCACTTGGCCTCATTTCTTGTAGCCTCAAAAATAGGTAAACCTCATTGTGTATAATAATGTACAATGATATTAGAGAAATAAATACATTTTTTAAGACATATTATCCCATTATAGATCCATTCCAAGTTTAAATACCTGAGAGCAAGTGTAAGTGTCATTTTTTTACTCTTCTCTCTCCTTAAGTAGGCCTTAATTAGGCCTCCTTGCCTAGAAATTGAGTTTTGGCCCAGAATCACTCCCATATATGTTAATTTTATATTAAGTGTGTGATTAAATTTACACATTCCAATAAAATTTTCTTTATCAATTTTAATCTCTTTATACCTTGTACAGATGGGTAAACCATGGAATGATAAAAAACCATAATCTAGGTTCTTATATAGGATTGAGAGACAATTGGAGTGTTTAGAAAGTGATTTGAAAGATCTAAGACTTGAAAATAGTTTTTTGAGTACTAGAACATCATCCTAAAACTCAAAATGATGAAGATATTTTTCTTGAGGTAATTCCTAGGGTTGTATATAGGCCTCTTAGCTTGTAAACTAGTGTATTCTCACCTTCTTGGCCAACTTGATGGCTTGTAGAGATCATAATCCACTTTGGGAGATATGAGTAGGTTTTTGGATGATTTTATATCCATTTTTAAATCCTTATTATACATTTACACTTGTTTTATAATCCAATCTACACCTCATTTCTTCTCATACAAGCATACAACCCTATATTAAGTCATGTTTTGTATAATTGTACCTTGAAATGTAATTTTAGGTGTGTTATTCAGGTTTTAATGGGAGTTTTTAGAGTAATTAAATTCAATTAAAGGCCAAAAAAATCCATTATAATACATTAAATGGCATATCTCTCTCATCGGTTCAAAATTAGTCTTCTTAGTAGCTTGTGAGTGATTAATAACATTAAAGATTATTCATAAAGGATAAGCTTTGGATGAACATAAAAATGCCATGAATCATGAGTTTATATGGGTTGCCTATTATTACCAATATATTTATAAGCCATGCATCCTCTCATGAGAGATATGGTCATGTTTAGGATACCTTCAGGTAAGCAGACTGTGCATTTGAGAGGTCTACAAAGAAAATAGGTCTGAGGGTGTTATTTTGAGTTTGATTTGAGATTACAATGAATTTTTAAGGTTAATAATACTCACCATTTCATGTTCAAATTGTCTTATTTCATCCTTATTCTTCATACCTATCATGATCTCCATTAGTTGATGCCTAGGGTTTATGGTCCTAACACTATAAGAAACCTACATCGACTGTGTTTGATCATTTTATTTAACACTATAAGGATTCAAAACCTCTTATAATGTTTTAATATTTCTATATAACCTTTTCATAGTCTTTATAATCTCATAGTTTATTCATAGACCCTCCTTCATACAGTGTTACAACTACAGGCATGTGTGGTTTAAATCTAAGTGTATTAGGCCTACATAGACCTATCAATATTTAATATTATTTGTTGACTTCAAGGATAAAATATAGTCACATTATCACCATAGAATCATATTCAAGTGAATGGATTCCTTTCATATACCTCTAGTCTTTCAAACCAATTATGCATCTTCCTTGACAAGGTAAGCCTGTAGGTGTCAAACTATGTGTAGGCCTATAGGGGGAAGTGGATGTGTTATATATATATAAACTAAAATTACCTTATAAATTATCTATTCATTTTATCTCCAACCATGTTTATTTTCATTGCATCTAATCTCAAACTTCAAAACCAACCAAAGGCCTCAACAAGGCCTATGTGTTGTAGGGTATGTATGTGGTTATTTTAGCTTATTTATCTTTAGTGGAGAAAATAAGTGGAGCGAATACCTTAATAGTGTTTCACATACATATATACAAATCATCACCTTGTGATGGTGTTTTTTCTTCTACTTCCCCTTCTTAAACAAAACTTTTTAGCCATACATGATAGTCAACCTCAACCTTACTTGTCGATCTCTTTGGGTATTTCTAGTCCTTATATGCATTGATAATTAAATGAGAATAAAATATGTATTATAAAATAGATGAATATACCTATTTTTTTACTTTATCACACATGCAATTAGCATTCTTCAAGGTAACTCAAAACCTCAAATTATCCAAGTCTTCTAGTCTACCTGTAGGTTTCAATAAAGTGTCTTGGGAATTAAATTTAAATACAAATATACATATTTGCATTGGACCACCCAAGAATATAAAAACTATAGTTAATTCAACATTGAGGTTATAAAAATAAAAAATTTATGCATTTTTAATACATATTTCATGAAATATAGATCTATGGGTATGTAGACTTGTAGGTCTGCATTTTCATAATTTAGGCCTTAAGAATAGATTGGTTTGAACTCTTTGAAAATAAAAATGGTCTATAATTTCTTATTTATCCCCTTAATGTGATCAATACTCTCATATACTTACTCATAATGTAATATAAGACCATCTCAACCATTTTTTAGTAAGCAACTTATTCACAATCCAATTAGATCATAGTATGAATGTTATTTAGAAGACCATGTACATAATAAATATGTGGCTAAGTAGCCTTTAATTTATTATAAATATTATTAAACATTAAAACATCCCTTTACACATTGAAACCTTGTGGAAAACATTGAAACCATGAATAATAATGACAATCATCTTTTAATATATGCAAAAGGAAGTTTTCTTGTCAATATAAGCCCACACATGCCAAGTGTTCATTGTAAAAACATGTGAAATTTCTGAAAAAACCCTAAAAATCACACTCAATTTCCATTATTCATTCAACCATCTTAAAACTACCATTTTGAGGAGAAACAATGAGGTTTTGGGGTTGACTAGTGGTTTTAGACCACCCTGTCTTCTTAACAATTGTTCATAAAGGATATGGGATGGATCCACAAAAAAAATCCAAAAATTTAAATTTTATTAGGACCGCCTTCTTTGGTAAAAATATTGTCCTTTTACTCTATCTCTCCTATCCATACCATCCACTTGAAAAATGCCTTTGTAAGCCTGTGAAGAGGGCAATGGCAGTTATGAAGCAACTTATACATATTTGAAACTTTTACCTTCAATAAAAGGATTATTTTTACCTATATAATCCCAAAATACACCTATGAAACATTTTAATTTGAATACAAGATATTGAAGTCCGTAGAAGTGCATAAAATTTCCTCTTAAGCATTGAAATTCAAGATTCTAACTATTTTATGACTTGATGACATATATGGAAGTTATTTAACTCATATTGGAACCTTGGAAAGTTTATTTTACATATTTTTGGAATTTTTGAGTTTTTACAAATGTTGGAGTTAGTATAAATCACCTTTTTCCTCATAAAATATTACCTTAAACTTTTCAAAATAACCTTAACCTTTCTAATTTTGCATGAAATGTTTATACAAGGTGATTAAGCAATGTAATTTATTTGATAAGAAAATAGGGACCCTTTTAAACCATTTGAACAACTCTCATAAATCCATGACATGCTAACCTAGTGTAATGCAAAGATAAACTATTACCTTAATTTCTCCAAACAAACCTTAACTTTTACTAACAAGGTTTTTGAAAGACCTTTTAATAACCACATAAGGAATGAAAAAGATATGAACAAGGTTTTAACACATTATAAGGAATATTTTTGTCTATATGGGTTGACATTTTGACCTTGGGGGTAAAAATTGGTCAATAAAAGGCACGTGAAAAATTAATGGTATAAAAACAAATTAATTAAGTAAATCAATCATACTAAAGCAAGATAGGAAGTATAAAAAGGGAAAAAAATGTAGAATGAAATGAAATTAATCACACTAATTAAAGCTAGGAAGGATGAAAAATTTAATGAAATGGTTGTAAGCATACACTCAATTGGAGAATAAGAAGATAAAAGTGAAAGATGTATGAAGTAAACATAAAACATACTAAATCAAGATGGGAAATATGTCAATGATGTGTATATCATAATCAAACACTAATTATCTCATGTTTTATGTATGTAATTTAATAATAACTTGTTTATAGTAGGAACTGAGTATTGGACTATTTTGTGAGGAGGGTTTGGTCTTATCCATGGTCTTACACTGTAACTCATAAAGAGAACACCAATGAGGTGGAAAGAATTATGATAATGATTTTTAAATATGGTTGTAATGTGGTAAATTCTTAGGAGAGCCTAGTCCTATTCATGGTCTTACACTAAAACTCACAATGGAAACATAAATGAAGTGAATGGTTATAAAGAAATGTTCTATTATGGTAATTTGTGAGGAGAGCATGGTCCTATCCATGGCCTTACACTACAACTCAAAAAGGTAAACCTAGGGTAAATGATCAATTAACCAAATAATATTTTCCAATGGAAAATATTAGGAATTTTTTAATGAAATAAGGAATGTAAAAAATATGACATAGTCATTTGTGATAAGATCTTAGGAAACATGAGGCATACTAGGTACAAAGGAGAGACACTAAGAGTCTAGTGACCATCAAAATATAAAGGATACTTTCTCATAATAAATAAAAATTTGTATAGGAAAATAGGTGAGACACTAAGATCATCTCACATTGAAATGGACCTACTTTCCTTGAACATGTTGCTCATTCCTTAGGACCTCTTATAGAGTTGTCAGTCTACTATGAATATTATGTAATTGTGTGAGAAAGTACATAGAACTAAAATATTTTTTAATTTTCCTTTCCCTATATAATGGCCTACAACACCCTAATGGACCTTGACTCTATCATTAGGCCAACTATGGAGTTTGAACTTTGATTTAAAAAAGGAGATGTGTTATGCATCATGTTTTTTAGTGTGATTTCACTTTTGAATTTATATTTTGCCTTTTATATCATTGAATTTAATTTAAATTATTTGGATTTAAACCTTTCTATGGATTTTATGATTTCTCCTCCATATGGATTTGGAATAACCAACATGATTGAAATAAGTGATACACACGAATGATATTTAGATTTTCATTAAAGGAAACTAAGTATCCAAATATATGACTGACTAAACACTTATGCTTACCTATGAACCAATATTTAATCTCAAGTTTAAAATATATGTATACTTACTTCTAAAGGAATATAAAGTAATAAATGGATATCTAAAGTAAATCGGTAAAATATAAGTACAATGAGATGTCTTATTTACTAACTAATCATATGGTAAAGAAAAATTACTAAGGGGACCAAGATTCATATAACCAAGTCATGATAATAATTATCTAGATTTTAATTGAGATAAGGTAACAAAAAACCATTTGAAAATAAAATGATATACATGAAAGAAAATAATTCATATACATAAGTGTGCAATCATGGAAAGAATGAAAAAGAAGCCACAAGAAAAAGTAAAGTAATTGAAACCATATACAACACATAACACATAATATAAAGATCCATGATAAATAAATAGGTGAAACAAAATTTGACACGTATTTAAATTATTTAAGATATATAATTTTTTTTAAATAAATTAGTGCATGCATAATCCTAAGCAATCTACTACATGAGTTGGTAGTCTTTTTTTGTTCTAGTCTTTTTGGTGGTCTAGTGTTTAAAACATAGTATCACCTAGTTTCTTTAGGTCAAATTGATTTATTAATTTTTTTTAAAATAATTAATCAAAAAATTATTTTTTTATTTTCATACTTATTATCTCATGTTCTTAGTATCTCAGATTCAAAACCCTACTCATTTTCAACATTTTACGACACTTTGCATATACTACTTGTTGACTATGGTCATGTGACTAGTCAAATTTTATATTTTTGGGAATTTTAGACACATTTATATGGTCCATTTATTGATTTAAATATTATTTTTATATATTTTTACAGCCTTTTTAGTGTAAAATTTTTATTACAACACTTGAAACACTTGCGACTTTTTGTGACACTTGTGACTAATGTTTGTGTTACTTTTCTTTGAATTTTATGATTTGTTTTACATTCAAATAAGTGGTTATTGTTATTTAAACCCTATAATATCTATTTTCATTGTAAAAAAAATAATTTTTCACTAAAATATCACTTTATAGTATTTTTATTGTTTTAGTTTCCATTTTAAAGGGAAGTTATGGCTTCTAATTTTACACTTCATAAATCTCAAATGCTTAATGGGTCTCACTATAATATCTAAAAAAATCACATTAAAGAAGAATTTAGCACTCAAAATCTATGGAACATAGTTTTTGGTATAGAAAAACCCCTATCTGGTTAATATGTTATACTTGAGCTTTCAAATGCATTTCAACAAAAATCACAAGAAGATATGTCAATTATTCTGAGTGTTGATGATGATTTCCTATTCCATATTGGAAATTAGGAGTCTCCCATAGATTTTTGGAAACTCATCAAGTCTATACATGTTGTAACTAAACTCTATAAGCTAATTAATCTATTTATTTAAGTAACAACTACCCCTATGAAAGATAATAAAAATCTTATTAATTTTCTCTCTAAAAAACATTAAATCTCAATTAAATGGTTATAATTGTCATATTATTGAAGATCAGCTATTGTATTTCATTATTTAAGTAAATATTCATGATAAAAAATCATAATTTTATTTCAATTCTTAATTCAAAATACCAAATAGATCAAGATATCCCTAACTTCACTACCCTTTCAGTTATTTGGATTCAATAAGAGCACATGATGACTAATTTTTACTCTAAAGATAATGCCAGTCAGGAACACTTCTTACTCTTAATATTGTTTTTGAAACTAATATAAACTATAAATCAAACCCTAATTTAGTAATGGTTAAAAATAAGATTAATAAATCTAGTAATAAGAACCATAACTTTAAGACTAATAGGAATTTTACTATTTGGTAAATTTGGTTATAGAAAAGAAAATTGTTAAAAAAATAAAGATATAGCTAATCATAAATCCTTAAAAAATAAAAAAATAAACAAATATGACCAAAATAATCAAAACCACAATAAGAACAAAAATCAGGAACATAATTTTAATGTTATTAATTTGTATGCTACCTTGTTTGCTTCTAATGTAAATGAATGGATTTTAGATAATGGTGTATCCCATCATATGACTTGTTTATATAATATGTTATTTAATAGTAGATATTTTTTTGAAAATATTTACTTAGGAGATAAGTCATTTTGATAATCTATTAGGAAAATAAAACAAAAATTTTCAAATGTTGTTATTAAAGATGTTTTCTATGTACCTAAACATAATAATAAATGTTATAATTTTTTTAACATATGAATGATAATTTAACTGTAACTTTACTTAAGGATAACTATTCTATTAGAAATAAATTTGATTCTCTGATTGCTAAAGGTGTTCAACAAAATGTTTTATACATATTTTATACTTATTCTACATAATATATTTCATCACAAAGTAGTAATAAAAATCAATTATGTCATGAAAGATTAGGTCATTTATGTTTTATATGACATGTCTTCTCATAATATTGTTGTTTATCTTGCTTCTTTTTCATCTCATAACAAAGTATGTGAGGGATGCTTATGTGTTGTATATGGTTTCATTTACTTTCATTTTTCTTATGAAATAGATAAGTGAAACCAAATTTGACACATAGTCAAATGATATAAGATATATAAAAGTGGATCACAAGTCCAATCTAAAATCATAATGAATAACAAAGTAAAATAAAACCATGTTGTGTTCATAAATTGTGATAAATTTTCCCACAAATATTATCCATGACATATAAAATATCTCTATTAATTTAGATCCTAAAAATAGCCAGAGTCTTATCAATCCTCATAATAAATTGTGCCAAGACATCTATCTAAATCTCCTCAATATAAAATGGAGGTGTAGCTAAAGTATCATGCTCATGAGGGCTATTGATCGTAGAATACATAAGGAAAGGAATATGTTACTAAATAAGAATGGTATCTATGGGATGCTAAAGAAGCACCACTAGTAGATAAGAAGGAGCCATAGGTGGGTAAATATCCACAAGTGGGAAAGGAAGCATAGATGGGGAAGAAAGAACCATGGTCAAATAAGGAGGATCCTTCTTACATGGGTGAACTATGGAAGGAGGAATAACTAATACAAGTATCATCAAAAGGTGATCATGAAGGTGCTTCTATAGAATATGGCAAAGATCAATATGATGGGTACCACACTAGTGCCAAAGGCAATATACCTACCCATATTTAGGGATATACTCAGGTAACAACTTGGGAAGAGGTATAACTTTATCTTTGGTATAAGAAATGGTACGATAAAATGTGTCAATAAATTTTTGAAGCTTCTAGTAATGAGTGGAAGAGTGATTAAAAATAATTAATAATGGGGTTTTGAACATGGGACCTCCTTAATTATAAGATTTAGCAAAAAATATAGACTAGCAACTCTTCTAGGAAATGTTTCAAAATAATATATACACTAATCTATATTTAGACATTTTTTATGATTTTTAATATATATATATACACCTATATATATACATATACATATATAAATATACATATATATATATATATATATACACATATATAAATATACATATATATATATGTATATGTATATATATATATATACATATATATGCATATATATATATATATATATATATGTATATGTATGTATGTATATATATTATATATATATATATATACATATATATATATAAATAAGTATAGATATATATGTATATATGTATATATATATACATATATATATATATATATATATATCTACACACACACACACACATATATATATACATACATATATATATATATATATATATATATATATATATATATATATATATATATATATATATATATATATATATATATAATGTGCATGTAAATAATATAAGTAAAAAAAATTAAAAATTAAATTAGTTTTTCAGTAATTATTTATTTTTCCATGGTGGGACTCGAGGTTTGAAAAAAAGATATTAATAAATAGTTTATTTTTTAAATAATTTTTCAAAACTATATGAATTTAAAAATATACCTATAGCTTCATGGCTCCCCTATAGAATTTCAAGAACTTAGATCTCCTTGTGAAAGTCTCAGTTTTGTTTGAAAATATATCAACCTTCCTATTTTTGTTTGATAAACACAACTGGACCCTCAAAATGGAATTTTTAATGAAGAATTTAATATTTTTAATTACCCAAGATAAATTATGGCACCCATATAAATTCTTGGTAGAGCCCAAAAAATTGTATTGGGACTCAAAAATCTTGAAATTTATTCCAATCTTCTAGGATTTTTTTAACAATGAATGAATTTTAAAAAAATCAATTTTGACTAAAAATTAATTTTTTGAGTTTTTCCAAGATGGTTATAGTACCTTAGGCTCAGATAAATAAAGTTCTTGTTTTAAAAATCTTTGAATCTTCCAATAAAAAATCTTGCCAATCACCCAATCATCTCATGGCTCTGATTCCATGATAAAATCAATAGAATATATATATATATATATATATATATATATATATATATATATATATATATATATATATATATATATATATATATACATATATATATATTATGAAATATAGTTTGGATGTAGATGAATAAATGATGGGAAAGAGTACATAGAATTGACATATAAATTCTTGTGTTATGTGTCAATTCTATGTACTCTTTCCCATCATTTATTCATCTACATCCAATCTATATTTCATATATATATATATTGGATGTAAATGAATAAATGATGGGAAAGAGTACATAAAATAGACACTTAACACAAGAATTTAAAGTGGGAAAACCTTTAAGAGGTAAAAACCCATGAAGATGATATTCAATAATTGATAAGCTCTGCACCCCAATACATATCCTTCCCTTATAACTTATTCACATAAGATTTCATATAACCTTTGTAAATATTTTCCACACACAAATATTAAATTCATCAAGTGTATTTCTGTGAATAATACAATAGGTGTAGGAGCCTATTTATAATAAAATGTGAGGGGAGGTGAGTGTTTTAACCAATGGTTTCATCCTTCATAAGAATTATTTAAATTAATTGGTTAATAATACATTTACATGAGGTTTTGGCATTGTTTTTAATAAATAATAAGTTATTATTATTTAATAATAAACTAAATTATGATAAGGGTCTAAATTAGTCCACTTAGACATTAAATATTCTAATAGTGCCTTCCCCTTGATGGGATTTTAATGTGCATATTCAATCTTAAATTAACTTAAGAGCATGATCCATTTGGCCATTATACTAGTCAAAGTTACCTTATAAATTAGGTATTTGAGTGGGTCTACTTTAACAATGATAATGGTCTTGTTGTTGAGCATTTAATCCCATAGTTTTTTAATTACAAATATCATTGATAAGTAGGCTTTTTTAACTGAGTCATAATTATGTTAATAGGATACCAATGTGAAAATTAATTAATATACAAATATTTTTTTCCCTTTATCATTATGTTGTGTTTGGAGTGCCCCAAAAGCACATTTAGTTATTGAGATGATGATAACTAATGGTTTTCTAGGTATTGGCAGAGTGAAAATAAGTAGATTTTTTAGATATTCTTTTAATTTATCAAAGGCATGTTGTAATTATTATTCCATGAGAAAATCATACCTTTAATTATAATATGATTTAAGGTATGGAATATATCTACAACCTATGAAATAAAATACCTGATAGATTCGATCTTGCCTTGTAAGTATAGAGCTACTTTAGATTAGGTGGAGGAATTTATGTAATGGCCTTAACCTTGGGTGGATCAAATTAAATTAATTTGTGGGAGATAATTAAACCTATTATTTTTATATAATTAATCCAAAAGACACAAGTTTTAGCATTAAGCCTTACCTTATATTCATGAATCCTTTCAAAGATTCTTTGTAACACATCTAGATGTCCTACTCTAGTCTTATATTTTTCCAAAATATCATCCATATAATATTAAACAATATCATGCATCATGTCATGTATAATGACACTCATTTCATGTTTATATTTCAAACTAACATTCTTGAGTCCAAATGACATCACTTGATAGAAAAAAATTCCCCAAGGAGTGGTGAATGTTGTCTTATGGTGATCTTTAGGTGCTATTTTGATATGATTATATCCATATAATCCATCCATTAAAGATAAAATATTATACCCTCTTGTGAATTATACAATCATATAAATTTTGGGTAAATTAAAATAATTCTTTGGGCGTGCTTTATTGACATCTCTAAAATTAGTACATAATTAGATTCCTTGTGGATTTTTTGACTAGGACTATGTTGTATATCCACTTTGAATAATCTATAGGATGGATATACCTTCCTATAATATTTTTTTTAAAAATTTATTGAAAATTATGGTTATGTGAGGGTGCATTTTTCTTAGCCTTTACTTGATTGGCTTGGCATCAGGTTGTACAACAAGGCGATTTACAACTAAAGTAGGGTCTAAGCTAGGAATATCTGAACAAGACTAGGAAAAAACATCAAAAAACTCTTGAAGGAGGTTAGTAATAAGTTCATATTCATCTTTAGTGAGATATGATCCAAAATATATAGTATTCACATATTGACTTCTATTTTATCCTCTACGAGCAGTGTGAAACCATCTTCTATAAAAGTTGGAAATATGCTGAATTGGTATAATTCTTTGTTTAATGTATTGACTAGATTATCAATTTCACCTAAGAACGAATAATATAAATCACCAAGGTTTGGTAAAAGTAAATTTTCAAAGGCATATATGAAATCTTGAGCTAATTTATCTAATACTTTATAATCTTTTAAAATGATTCTTGATGGCATGAAATTTTAGGATTGGAGGTAGCTTGGGATTCATTTAAAAGATGATGAATTTCCCCATATAATGGAAGATGAAACATGTTTTCACCATGAGACTCATATTTTTATTTACTTTTTCCATAGGCCAAAAGTGATTCAAAGAGGTTTTCACTTTGGGACCTCAATGTTTTATTTTATTTTTATTTTCATTTATGACTAAAGAAGTTCACATGATCTCCAAAATAAGTATAAAGGTACAGTTTACAATTAAATTCCTATTTATGATCACCAAGTGGAAAACCATCTTTGAGGCTCAAGAATTCAAAGATTGTTTCATCATTATAAGAATCATCAAAATGTATATTTGAGTCTTGTTGGTAATAGTTGATTAATTGGGAATGATGGAGAAAGAGAGGGGAATAATACGGGATGGAAGTAATAGTAAAAATTGTATGATGATCAAATAGGTTAGTGTTATCCAACTCATTATAAATTCTATAATATAAATCTATGTCATTGTTGACATTGTCAGTGTAATATATTAAATTAGTGTCACTCTCAAGATCAAAGGGGTCAATCCCAAGAGGTTTGTATCTAATACCTCAAGTTACTTTGTTTTTGTCAACTGATGCTAGCTTAGTAAGTCCTTCCTATCTTTCCACTAGGCCTTTTCACTTATAGGATTGATTATCCATTATCATGTTTGAAATAATACACTTTGTCTTTTGGTAGCAGGTGTAAAAATCATCATTATATAACTAAGAATCATCATTGGCCTTGATCTATTCATACTCTGATGAAGTGGTTTTGATGAAAAACATGGGTTATTTTAATTAGAGTCATCATTCCTATGCCATTACATTTTATCAATTTTTACTTTAGGTCTACCATATGATTTATGTGTCTTAGGTAACTTGGAATATGGAAATCATTGAAAAAAATTTATTCCCTAAGGCCATTATATTCAATAGTAAAATGATTAGTTATTTTAGTAGGTGGTGAAGATGAAGTGGAGGTAAGAGTACTTGGATACACATTATTGGACTCAAATGGTTGACAAACTACATTCATGTCCTTTTTGGGGATAGGATCTATGCCAAGGAAATAGTTTTAGCTTTCATATTCCACTTCCAAATGCTTATAGAATTGATACAACTACAAGTCACCAAGAATGGTAAAATATGATCTTGAATGGGTAAATTTGATACACTAATGAAGAGTATAAGGTATAATGTGTACTTCATGAATCTATGGTTTCCAAAGGATAAAATTATAAGATAGTTCCTAATCAATATGGTAAAGAGTATCATGGGTTAGAGACCTAATGATAATGTTCCTCAAGATTCTCACTCCTCATTATCATTTAATTTAATATTGATGGTATATATATTAAAATATTATACTAAGTAGCCCATGTGTTTGAATATATTTAAAGTTAAAATATTTATCCTTGAATCATTGTCTATGAGGACTCATTTAATCTCATGTTCAGAAATGATTTCTTCTATATAAAGTGGGTTATTATGCAAAGTTTTAATGTTTGACATGTAGATTTGATCAAAGTTAGGTTGTTGGTATAGTACCAAATGACTCAAAAGTGTTTGAAATTTATTGATCACAATTCCACTCTGGACTATAGACTAGATCAAAAGCACATTTGATATATTCTTGTGGATATTTAACACATGAATAGGATTTTAAAAAAAATACACTAGTGTCTTTTATAATTGTTCCACAATGTCATAAGATTTGTAATTGATAAGATAAATAGACTTGGTCTTCTAAGGTGGAGGGTATTGAATAATATTTTTAGAGGAATAAAGTACATGACCTTAAATGGTAACCTTAGAGAACTGAGTTGTGATTGCACAACCTTGAGTCAACAGTGGGTTACTATAATTAGAAGAAGGTGAATAAGGGTATGGAATGGTAACTCTTGGTTCTTGATTAGCATTTGGGTTATTACAATCCAAAGGATGATTTTTGGTAAAAGGATGTGGAAGTATTAAAATGGAAGGTGAAGTGCATCAAGTAATTCTAGAAATTGGCTTATGGTTGATCTTAATGGTGGTTATATGTCCACTAGTAATGTGACATATGACATTATAGTCGTAAGGGACATTATTATAGTTGACTTGATTGTAATGGGAATCCTAAACTTGATTCTAATTTTGTTATTATTGATTATACCTCTTAATCTAATTATTAAGAGGTCTATTCTACTCCTAGTTATTAATATGATACTAATTCTAGTTTTTATTGTTGTTGGAGTTATGATGTGGAAAAGGGTTTTGATAGATACCAAAATTCTAGTTATACATTGTTTCCACATTATCCAACTCTATTTCACCATTTTTGAGTAAATATTGGATGATATGGTTAATTTTCACATATATGTGAATATAATTACCTTTAAACCACTGATAATCATTAAATTAATTCTCTTAATACTAATAAGGTTCAGGCTAGTTTTATGGAAATGGTCTAGGTATTAGCCAAATGATCATGTTAGAGAAAACTATCTTTTGGAAAATCATCTTAGCAGGCTTACCAAGATTATTGAAAATTCTATTGTGATAATGAATTCTTATTAAATGGAATCATTGTAGAGTGAGAGGTTATGTAGGTGGGTTTGTTCAGATATGTAGTGGTTAGACTATTTGTACATGCCAAGATTTGGTTACCCCATCTCCTTCAATATTTGTATTCTCATTGAATGGTTTAAGATTATTCAATGTAATTAATTGTACTTATATAGGATCTTATGTATAATAATTATTATGGACTTGATTCTAAGAGTGAATATTGATTACCCCTTTGTTGATGAGGGATTGATAAATTTGTATTTATTTAGAAATAACTTATTCAAACATCTTGGTGTAATGAATATTGATTTTATGAGTTATATCATACTATGGATTGGTATTGAACATTTCAACCAATTTATTTTTATGGATATTATGTAGAATTTTCTTGGCCAATAAGCATAACCATAACCATTATATATATATATATATATATCAAAGTTCTCTCCTTATTTCTTATCTTGATGTTTTATTAAGTTTGGGGAAACTAGGATTTAGTTTCTAAAAAATAAAGGGGTTGGATTAAGGGGTAAAATATAGTCAAGTGTAGTAAAACATATATTTATACCAATTTGACCAAACTAATTACATGGGAAAAGAAATGAATTATCTAGGTAAAAAATCATTTATAGGTTCTAAAACAATCCAAAAATAGTCATTAATCTACAACTCAAATTTTTTCTAGATAGAAGCACCAAGTTTGAACATGAGCACCCATCATTGTTTTTTGGATAGGAGTATTTGTCACTATTGTTCAATTCTAGTGCTATTTTCTATTTTAATTTTTGATTTTATATTCTAGTGCAGTCTAATTTTGAGGTCCTCTACGTGTCCTTATTTCTTCACGATCACCTATCTATACCATTATTTGACTCATTTTATTATCAAAAACTAGGTCTACCTACACACATGAAAAAATAAACATATAAAAAAATAAAAGGGAATATGAGTTAGGGTAATTATGATCACATGATTTATAACCCTTGTTGTTTTAATTGTTGCCTATATTAACCCTTAAGCTAGGGTCTCAGATCAAATGTAGTTATCCCTTAGGTAAAGTGCATAATCGATACACATGGTAGATGAAAGAATGAACTTTTGCCTTGGCCCTTACTTGATTAAGCATGCAAATCTATGTGTGATAAAAAAAAAATGAGCTATACTATTGATTGATTTTAATTATTTAGTGTGTCAAAGTAGTAGGTGCTAGATATAAAATGCCTTGTGAAGTTCTTTATATAGGGGACTATTTATTTAGAATTTGGGAGCTTTATCCATGCCAACCAACATCAAAAATATAAATAAAACTTAAGGGATGGGATAATAAGGGTTTAGGACTCATTAAGCAAGGAAAAATGACTATTAGACAATAGTGTCAAGTAGGATAGGAGTGTTAAGTACTATAGTCCACCAAAAACAATTTGTTCAAGATTTATAAAAATAGGTTGGGATTGACACTGGACATGTCCAAGGGTCTCTAGGGGTATAAACCAATTTATTTAGATAATGTAAAGGTGAAAAAAGTGAGAAACAAGACCAAGACAAGAAAAACAAATACATGGCTAGTGTAAATAAGGCTCATATTCTCTAGTCAGAGTCTTCTATGAAGAAGACTAAGAAAAGGCATGATATGTATAGCTACTTAACCAATTTAAGGTGTATATATTTTCCCCCCTTTTAATGTAGTGATGAAATGAAATTAAATACTAGAGTAAAATAAAGAAGAAGAAAATGCATACTTGAACCTACTTACATGGAGGTGAATGTGTTGCAAGGTTCTAACTCAATTCCTAATCAAGGAAGTCGATGGAGAGCCAAATAGTTCCTAGAGAGAGAATGAATCCATGGAGTGGATGCCCCATATACTAAATTTTAATGAATAATATATGTATCATGGAGGAGGGAAATTTTTTCCCCCTTACTAAATCTGACTGAAGATGAGGAATGCCTAGAGGCCCAAAACCAATGTCTATCCTCTGTCCCACATAAGCTCATGTAATCTAGATGTACGTATAAAATTTGTATGCTATGAAGGGAAAAATATATCATGTCCCCACACTAAATATCTGAACTATAACTAATAAGTGCTTAGAGGCCCAAAACTAATATATGTCCTCTATCCCACATAAAATCATGTAGTATGAATATGAGTAATATAATGGACCAACTAATATAGATGATCTTATGGTCCAACCTAGTGACAACCTAAGTATAGTTTGGTATAATCTAAAAATCTTATCAATGTGCAAAAATATAATGGCATGTCTTATCATTCCATCTATATAATCGAAAGTGATGAATAACATAAACATCTACACCATGCCCCCAATTCCAATATGTGAGTGATGCATCTACATAATTTTGTAATTTGTATAACCACATGTGATATGAAATATATTTCCATGCCTTATGTGAAAAATTAGAGACCAAAATACTATGCTCTTCATTATGCCTATAGTCTATTTTCTAATTTTATAACTGTGTCATGTTGTATGTGTGAGACATTTAGCATTTACATGCCCCCAAATCTATTATGAGTTTATATATATGTTTAAATCACTATAAATCCATATAATTTGAATCATTATATCTAAATAGTTTATGTATTTTTAAATTAAGGTATATCCATTCAAATGTCGTAAGTAATTCTAAATGACCCACATAATCTGTGTCACTATATATCTCAGCCAATTTGAGTTGAATCTGATAATATAAATGTTGGGTATGTAAGAACCCTAGTGTATCCAATTATGAGAGTGGATGGATATGTTAGGTAAGTATATAAATAATAATAATATGAATGATTCCCCCTTTTGGGAAGAGCAACAAAATATGTGATAGAGGAGGTCAAGCCAAAAGTGATGACTAGTGGTGTAGTAATTAAAACAAGGTTGGTATGTTGTTAATAGATTAAAAGTTGTTTTGATTGATTATATTATGTTGTTGAGAGTGGAACACATTTTGATTGGTAACAACCAAGGCACATGTCTAGGTATGGGAAAAATATATAAATGTTTGTGCCATAGTAGGTAGATAAGGTAGTAAGAGAGTGAAGCCTGAGTGATGTCGAAGGTATCATTGTCATGATTCTATGGAAAGAAATGATTTGAAAAATGGAGTTACAAGGTTCAAGTTATGGGAAAAATGGTATTTTGTTTTGAAGGAAATATTTAGTTAAATTAGGAAATTAGATTGATTCTAGATTCATTTGTGCATTAACTAGGTTGAGATTTTGAGCTCTAGAGCAAGAAAAATGTTGAGGAGATGAACACTTACCATGACCTATTTCAAGCAGATGGTGGCCCAAGTTTAGGCTTGTGGTGATGTAACCTTGGTAAGAAACTTAAATTATTGGTTTTTGTAATATTTTAGGCCTATTTTGGTGTTTTTGAGGGCTTCAAAGTGTCTCAAGAAGTATTTTTTTTATCACTCCTATCCTATAGTCCAACACTTCTATCTAGGGCTTCAATGCTCCTATCATTTTGGGGCACCCATATCTAGTGTTGTTGTCCTCACTACAACATTGTTGTCCAAGAGTTAATTTTTTTCTATGAAGCTACATTATTTTCTACTATTGTTCTAGATTAGATTTTGACTTGGTATTGTTGATTGATAGATGTGATACTTTTGGTGATGCTGGATGAGGTGTGGATGAGAAAATTCCATGAGGGTTAAGTGATGGAGACATTAAGGATGCTACCACTATTTGCTAATGAGAGAAAATTTATGGATAGGGTGGGGTTAGGTCACGTGTGTGACTGAGGTATAGTGTAATGGGACTAATAATTGATGACCACATTAAGTGAGAGTTGGAACATAAATACATGTACTTTATATGTTCCTATAGGTGAGATGACTATGACTTTGGAGGATGTGTATCATATACTACATTTACTAGTTAGTGGGTGTTGAGTGACAGTACAACATGAAATGGTTTGGATGTGATTAATAATGCATCTTTGTACTTTGTTGGTGTGCCCTTGGGTATACATTGAAGTAGTGATAGTGATGTACTATTGTTAGTCATTGTGGTCTAATGTTTTACACTTGAAAAAGTGGTTGGTTGTTTTTTAAATATTTTATTACTATAAATGGGAGCAGAGTATCTATTACATATAAGATGCATAGGATTGTACACAATGTGGAGGTATATGACACTATATTATCATGGGGGAGGACTATGCTAACCCACCTATAGAGGGACCTCTAAAGGCTTACACAGGAGTCATTCAATGGTGAGGTGAGTGTTAGGATAAAATAAAACACATATTTATCCCCAAATCACATACAAGACAAAATGTGAAAGGAATAAATTAAACATATAGAAAATAATCATAAACATGCAAAAAATAGGAGACACCAAATTTAATGTGGTTTACCCAAGATGGGATACATACACCAAACTTGTCTAGTATATTATTTCTAGCAATACAAGGGAGAAACAAATCCTACAACAAAACCTATTAAACCTCTCTACCTTCTCTACCTCCCCTCTATGTAAAATATATTATTTTCATATCAACCATGTATCAATACAATTAAGGGGAAAAAACACCTAAACATAACCTCTACCATTAGATCTAAAAACCTTTAATCAATGGCCCATATTGACTATGAAATTACAATTTTACAAGGCAATTTTAATAAAATGACCCCCCACACCCTACAAGGGGGGTTCCCCCTTGCAACCCCCACATGCCATCAGGGATACAAAGATTAGGATCCAAAACCTAACTAAAATAACATCAAAATTTTAACTTCTGATCCTAGAAGATAATTAGTTTCCACACCTAAAAATCTCCCACTTGGAGACTGATTGCAACAAATTCACCGGTATTACATCCACTATACTATCTAGACTTGGACAATTTCATTAATTTAATTATCATCCATGAAGACCAATTAAAGATAAACAATTATTCAACTTCTCTTTTATAAATACCTTGGTTATCATATCTATAGGATTTTTACTGGTATGTATCTTCTCCAAATTTAATTATTCTTCTATCACTAAACTAATGAAATGATACCACAACTAAATATGTTTTGTTCTAGAGTAAAAATATATGTTTTTGGATAGATGGATTACACTCTAACTATCACTATATAGAGTATATATTTCCTGACTATGTCCCAATTCTTTTATCAACCTTTGTAAATAAATTATTTCCTTTCGTGTTTCTATAGTAGCAACATACTCAACCTCTATGGTTGAAAGTGCCAAAACCTTCTATAACCATGATACCAAACTAGCTATTATACCACCTAATATAAACACATACCCTATAGTTCTTATTTTACTATTGAAGTAACCTACCATATCTGAGTCAACATATCCCTGTAATGTCACATCTGATCCACCATAGCTTAGCATTGTATCTATGGTCCCTCTTAAGTAATGAAGGATCCATTTTAATTCCTTTCAATGTTACTTCCTTAGATCAATCATGAACCTGCTCACCACTCCCAATGCATGTGTAATGTCTAGCCTCATACACACCATAACATACATTAAACTACCAACTGGTGATGAGTATGGAATTTTGGACATCAGATTCTTTTCTTCTTATGTTTTTAGAAATTGTTCCTTTGTTAATTTAATGTGTGAAGCCAAAGGTTTCCCAATTGATTTTTCATCCTACATATTAAATCTTTCCAAAAAATTTATTATGTACTCTCCTTTTGATAATTCCATATTTCTATTTTTTCTCTTTCTAGTTATCCTCATACTAAGTATCTATTTAGCTGCACCTAGATCCTTCATAGAAAAACTATCACTTAACTATTTCTTGAGTACATTAATATTGTGCATGTTGGAACCAGTTAAGATCATATCATATACATATAAAAGAAAAATAATGTACCTAACATTTTCAAAACTTTTAAAATATACACAATGGTCTGAAAGACATCTATAATATCCCTGTTCTATCATAAAACTATAAAATTTCAAATACCACTATCTTGGAGCTTATTTTAGGCCATACAAACTCTTCTTCAACTTACACACCATTTTATCCTTACCTTTGACTTTGTATCCCTATGGCTGTTCCATATATATTTCCTCCTCCAAGTCACCATGAAGGAATGCAGTCTTCACATCTAATTGTTCAAGGTGAAAATATTCTACTGCTACCAAAATTAAAATAGTTATGATAGAAGTCATTTTAACTAATACAAAAAATATTTAATCAAAGTCTATACCTTTATTCTATGCAAAACCTTTAACCACCATTCTAGCCTTGAATTTATTTTTTCCTTCATTATCTTTCATTATCCTATATACCCACTTATTCAGCAATGCCTTCTTTCCTTTGAGAAGATCTACAAAATTCCATGTTTATTTTTCCATTAGAGCATCATAATCCTCATCCATAGATCACTTTCACTTATCTTTGGCATCAATATTCACTATTTATTCATAGATTTTTGGCTGACCACTATCAATAAGTAATAAATAATATAAAGAAGGAGAAAAATGATTATGTGGTCTACTTACTCTTACAGATCTTATAATAGGGGTTTGAGGTACCTATTCCTATTGCAAATTTTGATCAAGAACCTTTGAGACATGTTGTTTTTTAATGTATTCAAATACTATATATTCCCTTTTGAATTCTTCTTGCTTCTTTTCCTACAACTAGTCCCTATACATGACTTTTTCAATGAAACACAACAACTCTACTCTTGATTATTTTCTTATCTCCCAAATTCTACAACTAAAATCCATAGTCATTTGTTCCATAACTAATAAATGTGCATTTCTAAGGCTTAGCTTCTAACTTATTCCTATGATCTTTGTTAATATAAAAAAATTCCTCACAAAAAAAAAATCTTAGAAAATAATAATCTACCTTATTTACAGTCCATGCATCCTATGGTATTCCACCATCCAAAGCTCTTGAAGGTCCTCTATTTATTAGATAACTTATATTAGTTACAGCATCTACCCAAAGCTATAAAGGCAAACCTATATGCAATCTCATGCATTTGGCACGTTCCATAATAGTGTTGTTCATTCTTTCTAACAGATCATTTTGTTATGGTGTTCTTGGAATTAAATTCTATCTATGAATTCCACTTTCTAAATATTAATTATTAAAAGTGTTACTATAATACTCACCTCCATTATCTAATCTAAGACATTTTAGTTTTAAACCTATTTCATTTTCAACTAAATCTTTGAATTTATTTAAGGTATCAAAAACATCAGATTTCCTTTTTATATAGTATACCCAAACCTTCCTAGTTACATCATCAATAAAGGTAATGTAATAATTTGAACCACCAAGTGAAGATACCTAAGATGGTCCCCATACATCTTTTTGCAAAAGCTCTAACTTTTGCTCCTTCCTAGCTGATCTAGCGTTGAGAAACCTCACACTTTTTTGTTTCCCATATACATAGTGCTCACAAAATTTTAGATCCAATTATTTCAAACTTGGTATTTTATCTTTTGCATGTAGGGTCTTCATTCCCTTTTCACTCATGTAGCCAAGTTTGTAATGCCACAAAGTTGCATCTTTACCTATAGTAGCTATAACACAATATTAATTAACATTATCTATAGAAAAATATAAAGCTTTTACTTTCTTATGCTTTGAAACCACCATAAAACCCTTTGTAACCTTCAATGACTTAGCTATAAATGTTACCATACAATCCTCACTACCCAACTTCCTTGTAGAGATCAAATTTCTCCTCAAGCTTAGAACATGCCTGACATCCTTCAACACCCAAGTTTTTTTATATTATAATTTAAACTAAACACTTCCTTTTCCAATAATACTATAGGGTTCATCATCACCAAGGTAAACATTCCCATAATTACCTTGAATATAATCTATTAAATAATGTCTATGAGGGGTAGCATGAAAAGAATCACTTGAATCTAAAATGTAAGATTTAATAATATTATCTAAATAAAGTATAAGAGAATCTTATAGTACATCACCTACTACATTTGATTCTCTATTATCTTCTTATTGGTCCTTACTTGATTTATCCTTTTGAAACCAACACTCTTTCTCTGTGTGTCCTAGCTTACCATAGATCCAACACTCCATCTTGCCTCTTGATTTTGATCTTGTACCCCCTTTTGATTTTCCACAGTTTTCTCTTCCTCTATTATTTTACCTTCCTCTATTCTCCATTGCTAACGAATTTATAGATATAGACATTTCACTTGTGATTTTCCTTTGCATTTCCTTACTTAGGATAACACCCACCACATCTTCAAACTTTAGTTTAGAATTATTAGACATAGAGTTTCTTAATTCCATTACCAAGCTATTATAGCTTTTAAGAAAGGAATAAATTATGTGAAGAGCCCTAACTTCATCATCGAAGTCAATATTTATGGAATGTAACTGAATATTAATCATGTTAAACTCATTTAAATGATCTGATACTGAACCATTTTCAAACATTTTCTTATCAAATAATTTTTTCATCAACAATATTTTATTTGAGGCAAAGGATTTTTCATATAACTTTCCTAATGTGCTCATAAGACCTTTTGTTGTCTTTTCTTATGATATGTTGAACACTACAAAATATGCAAGTCATAAACATATGGTTCTAAGGGATTTTATATCTAATATTTCCTAATCTTCATCTAACATTGTCAATAGCTTCTTGCCTACCCTCCCAATATAAAATACAAGTAATTTTGGTTAAGGTAATTCTACATCTACATCTTTCACAATCCAAAGTTCTATCCATTAAAATTCTCCACCTTAGATTTATTTTCATCTACCATATCTCCCACTTGAGGTCAAATCCTTTTCTTCCTACAATTTAAAATTATGCACATAAAACCTTTAATTTGATACCTCTTGTTAGGATAAAATAAAACATAGATTTATCTCCAAATCACACACAAGAGAAACAATGAAATGAATCAATCAAACCTATATAAAATAATCATAAACATTCATAAAATAGGAGACACCAAATTTAACATGGTTCACCTAAGATGGGCTACATCCACCAAACTTACCCAATATATTATTTCCAACAATACAAGGGAGAAATAAATCTTGTAACAAAACCTATTGCACCTCTCTACCTTATCTACCTCTTCTCTATGTACAATACCTTTTTTTTCCATCTCAACCATGTATCAATACATTTTAGGGAGAAAAAACCTAAACATAACCTCTATGGTCAGATCTAGAAACCTTTAATAAATGGACCAAATTGACTATGAAATTATAATTTTACAAGGCAATTTTAATTAAAAAAATTATTCGAGGGCATTGGCCCTAAACCCCCACTGGGGTACATGGCCCTAGAACTCCCACCAGGGGGGACATCCCCCCAGACCCCATAAGGTGGCTTCCCCCTTTACAACCCCCCATGTCATTGAGGATATAAATAATAGGATCCAAAACCTAGCTAAAACAACAACATAATTTTAACCTTTGATCTTAGAAGAAAATAAAATTCCACACCTAATAGTGAGCATGGAAACCATATTGCATTATTGGGCTCATGAGCACATAGAAGTTATGAAGCTTATTGGATTACTAAGGGCAGAGTGAGCACCTTCATAGCCATTCAAGGAGTGGTGAATGAACATAGTGGCTATTTGGTACCATGGGATAAACCATTATATATGGGTTTTATATAGATTGGTGGCTAGTGACATCATATAGAGGTTTTAAAAAGGATTTTTTGGGTGGGTAGAGGATGGAGTACAACTATGATACATGAGGGTCAATATTTGGATACATGACCATTAGGGTGGAGTATATGAGCACTTTCAATATGAGCCTATTACTAGATAGTTTAGGGTACAATAGGATGTGCCCCTAGTAGCATGAGTATGGGTGAGGAGTTTAAAAACATATATGAGGGTAATAGTTCATGCAAGGCCTAATAAGGTAAAGATCACACCATTACCTTTAGATGTGAGCGATGCAGTCATAAATATTCCAAAAGTGGATGATGTTAGATGTATAAATATGTATACTACATGATGGGATAGGAATCAATGGGATCTATTATACCCTATTGAGGTAGGGGATGCTTTATAATATGAGGATCTTGAGTTGATCCAAATGATGCAAGGTAAGTAGTGATCATATTTAAACTATGTATAAATTTGTGCTTTAGTTTCATTTTAAAGTATATATATAATGTAGTGTCATACTTTGTGTGAAGATGAAAATGGAGGTGCTTAGGGTGGGGTAGGAGGTGGAGATGATGATTACTGAGAGATAGTAATCAAGTCAACACTCTAAGATCTCACACATCATTTTCTTAATGATGTATTAGAGGAGGGATTGATAGAGTGAGTGATGGTCATGACTGATATCCATGCTGATATTTTTGATAGGGATGTTATACTGATAGTTTCATATGTTAGGGCAATAAGAGAGAGAGAGATGCCCTGAGAGTAGAGCGAGATAGGCATAAGATGCCCCCACCTAATTTTATATCTATTAACATGAAGATCATGGATGAGTATGTAGATATTCAAAGATGATATTTAAACTTGCATGAGGAGTGTGGTCAGCTACTAGAGTGAGAGATTAATCACAAGAGGCATGTGGAAACTTAAGGGAGTACAGGGCCATCAAGTGCTAGGGTAGATTATGAGACTAGCACTAGTGGAGAGAATGAGACTGAGAGTGAGGGATTGATTCCCATTCATGACCAATTTTAATTGATACTAGTGTATATGTATTGAAAACTTGTTATATATATATATATATGGATACTTGTTATGGAATTTGGAGTATAATGGTATATTTGTTGTAAATGGTTGATATAAATAGTTAATTTGGCATTGATGTTGATGTTACATATGTTTGGTAAAATTGTATTTGGAATGTGATTTGATTGTTGTTGATAGGTTTGAATGTCATGTTAGTTTTGATTTTGAATCATATATGAGTAAAAGCTTTATTATTTTGTAATTGGTAAATTTATTTGATAAAGTGAATTGGTTTAAGATTGGTAAAATATGATATTAGTAAGATTATGATTTGGTTAATTTGGTTTGGATAGGGATGGCTATTTAGAACTAGGACTATTAGTTTTTAGTAAAAGGGGATGTAAGATATCAATTTGTGCATATCAACCCCATGGATAATATATCATTATCTAAACCCTAATGAAAAACTAAACAAGTGGCCATACTACTCATGTTGTATAGGAATATGCCCTATATTTGATGTTATTTTTGATGCACTAATTATAGATTTATATGGAGACTCTATAATATACAACCTCAATGGATGCAAAAATAAAATTATATGCTATGAAGGAGGCTCATCTATTCAAAATCATTATGGATTACTATGTAAAATAACACTCTATGGCCTCTATTGTGATGCATATGATTGAGCAATAGATTGAGATGGAACTATAACCTATGATGGGGGATCATCTAATCTCAATAATAGTGGGTTTCTATGTGAAATAGGTCCCTAAAAACCTGGTTGTAGTGATTATCTATTTGGATCAGTACTCTATGATGTGGATTCATCTAATCTTAACCATAGCATGTTATTATGTGAGATAGGACCTTGAAAACTCTGTTATAGTGTTTGTGATTGTCTTGGATATGTATATGAAACTACACTATGTACTCCATGGACTACATTATTATATGTAGGCTTATCTCATTTTACTAATCTCCAAACCCTTTGAGTAGGTAGGATAGGAGATCTTCTATGAGACTCTATCCTAGAAACCACATTACTCTCATGATGAATAACTAATTATTCTTATGAAGGAATGTCTTGGGATGGCTCAATCATGGAGGAATGAGGTTTATGAATCCATGATGGAATAAATATTAGTGCCTCTAATGTGAATTCTATAATTTCATTATCAACACATCTATTAATACAGTCCTTAAGTCCATAACAATCATTATATATGTGTTCATAGATATGATGATTGTTATAAAAGGGGCAATGTGGCAATTTATGGAAGAGATGTGGATCTCGATGATAACTAGAGGATAATGTTATTAACCTCTTATCTATTAGCTCTGATAATATGACATATGGGCTATCCTATTTTGAATCAAACTATAGTGATGCCCTACTACTACTCTTTGTAGTGCATACTATAGTTGGTGCTTTGGAAACTAGCTCTCTATTCTTAACTGGTTGCTTTTATGTCTATGGTCTTATATCTTGTTTGGTACATGATAGATTATGTGTGCTAGGTGTTTTATATGGAGGTAATGCTATGAAATCTAGAATAAGCTGATCAATTGAATCAATCCCAATTTTTTTCCAAGGCTAAAGCTATTTAACATAAGTGCCTAAAAGAGGACTCTATCTGATATAATATATGCTTTAGGAAGGGTTGGTGAATCCCCTTAATAATGATATGTTTAACCTATAATTTTTTCGGTTTATAGATCAAGCATAAATTGAAAGTCTTAAATCATAAGATATAATCACTAACTGGCTTTGAAGGATTTTGATAGAATGCAACAAGTTTATCATATGTAACATAAAGGCCCATGTTTTCTATGTAGTACATGATAAATGACTCCTCTAAGTAATCATATTTATTCAAGGAAAAAAGAGGTAGTAGATGAAAGAACCAATTATGTGCATTATCCACTAATGTCTATTAGAACAACTTAAGTAGAATCAAAGGACTCGTATGAGATGGCAAAGTCTTGTGAAAGGATTTAAGCTATATGAATGGATTTCTAGCTCCATCAAATTGAGGCAATGATGGTATCTATAAGTACTTAGGAAATGAATCTTTGACAAATTTATTCAAAAGAGAGTTACCATGTAATTCATTAGCATCCATACAAGACTTATAGGCCTTGGTTTTCTAAAGTACGGAGTTGTACTTGGTGTTGTAATTCACTAACTACTACATCAAATAAATAATATCTTGGGATGGTATATTAGTATATTGAAATGGTTCATTTAATTTTTGAATTTGATCATTTATAATAGCCATGGGAATGATACATTTATTAATTTTATCATAAAGAGGCAGTGTGCTAACTTTAACCTTTGGAAGAATGGTAACTTGAACCTTAGTAGAGGGATGTGGGCTACCATTCTCTTTGGGTGGAGAGTGAGAAATAGGTTATACTATATTAGGGGTGGATTTGAAGATTAATTTGTATATTTAGCATTTAGTGAATCACATTCTAATTGAATAGAATATGTGATGTTATCATTGGCATGCACATCATTAGAAATAGAATCACGCATAGAAGTAGAAGGAACATTTTGTAATGCATTATGTTTAAGAGAAGGAGTGAGAAAAGAGTTAGAATAATGAGATGCATTTCCTTCTTCACTATATGCATAATAGTCATCATTATTCTAGGCATTATCACAATCAAAATTTTATTCATTTGAAAGAGGATAAGTAGAAGTATCACTTTCATATTCACTCTCATTGTCATATTCATTTGCATTTTCACTTTCATACTCATTATCACTTTCATTATCACTAGGGAGAGGGGTAAGAGAAGATGCTAATTCTTTTATAATATGAAATAAATTATCATGTGAAATTGGAACACTATGTGCATCTATGTTATCCTTAAATGGAGTGCATGCATTATTTTCATTTACAATATGAGAAGTAAGATTAAGAGAGTTATCATTTAGACATTCTTTTGTCATTTTTTTAAATGAAAAAGTAGAGTTAAGAAAATTATATTTATCATTTGAATTATCCATTGGAAATTTTATTCTATTTCATTTATATTTTTGTAATTTTAACATAGAAGTAACAAAAGAGAGGGAGAAACTAGGTTCAAATGTAAGCAAATTATCACCAATGTGAGGTTCACTTGGAATTGCATGAATAATTTGTACATTTGATGTATTTTGCATAGGAGAATGAGGTGAGAAGTAAATTTCCCACTTATAAAAATTATTTTATTTGGAAGAGGGAAGAAAAGAGATATGTTTGAGAGAAGAAGATGCATCTAATTTTTATTCATTATTAGTTTCATATGCATAATCATATTCCTAATTACAAAAATGGTAATTGTCTTCATTGTAAAAGAAATCATTTTCCTCATTTTTATCTAATGTAAAATTTTATAATTTGTCCATTCATTTTCATAATTATGAGAAAAATTTAGAAATTTATCTATAGGATGTGAGGGAAGAAGTGCCTTAGTGGCCATTTTATTGCTTTCCCTAAAGAGAGTATGTAAAAGTATTATTAAGAAAATAAATTCAATAATGACTACTAACATATGGATTTTGAAAATATTTTTGACACTCCAAAAAATTTGCAAAAATTCAAAAAAAATTATCTAAAAATTGTAAGGGAGAAAGGCTTGGGGTTTGAGGACCTAGTTTGGAAATATAGGGTTTTGGGTTGTAGTTTTAAAATTTTGAAATTATTTCAATAATTTGAGTTCTAAAATAAATTTGAATAAAAAAATGTACAAAATGTTATTAAAAAATTAGAATTTTTAAATTAAAATTTTGCACAAAAATGTGAAGGGAAAACCCTAGGGGTACATAAGGTTTGAGATTTATTCAAAGTAAGTCGGGTTCACCAAATGTTTTATTATGTTTGGGGAAACTAGGATTTAGTTTCTAAACAATAAATGGGCTAGATTAATGGGTAAAATATATCCAAGTGTAGTAAAACACATATTTATATCAATTTGACCAAATTAATTACATGAGAAAATTGACTTATCTAGGAAAAACAATCATATATAGGTTCTAGAATAGTCCAAAAATAGTCAGGAATAGTCAAGATTAAGGATTCATTTACAAATATACAACTCAAATTTTTTCTAGATAGGAGTGCCCATTACTATTTTTTGTACATAAGCATTCATCATTGTTGTCTGATTCTAACATTGTTGTTCATTTCAAAAACTAATTCTAGATTTTGGTGTGGTCTAATTTAAAGTCCATTTAGGTGTCCTTATTTCTTCATAATTACCTATTTGTGCCATTATTTGACCTATTTTATTTTCAAATCCTAGGTCCACCTACACACATGAAATAACAAAATATCAAAATCTAAAAGGGGAAAATAGTTAGAGGAAGTATGAACACATGATCTAGACCCCTACTATCCTGATCACTACCTATATTAACCATCAAGTTAGGGTCTCTGATCAAATGTAGTTTTCACTTAGGGAATGAACATAATCAATGTGCATGGTAGATGAAATAATGAACTTTCATAGAGGCCCTTCCTTGATCAATCATGCAAATCTATGTGTGATACATAATTTTGAGCTATACTATTGACTAATTTTAATTATTTAGTGTGCCTAAGTATTAAGTGCTAGATATAGAATGCCTTGTGAAGTCTTTTATATAGGAGACTCTTTATTTTTAATTTGGTAGCTTTATTCACACCAACCAACATCAAAAAGATAAATAAAACTTAAGAGAGGGGATAAGAAGGTTTTGGACATATTAAGCAAGTAAAAATGATCATTGGAAAGCAACACTAGGGAGGAAAATAACATCAAGGGTTATATTCCACTAGAATTATGTTGTCTAGGATTTAGAAAAATAGGTTAGGATTGACACAGGACAAGTCTGGGGATATAGATCAGTTGACTGCGATAATGGAAAGGTGAAAAAATCAAGAAACAAGATCAAGACAATAAAAACAAAGGCATGGCTAGTGTGAACAAGGCTCGTATTATCTAGTCAGAGTATCTTGTGAAGAGGGTTGTGAAAAGACATGATATGTGTGGTTGCTTGACCAATCTAGGGTGTATACACTTGACATAGGTTAACCATAGTCATTTCATGTTACACATTAAAATAGAAATTATATAGGAATATAGTAATAAAAATTATAAATGGAATTCTTAGGTAGAGCAAAGAACCATTCTAAGTCATGCCCTACTAAACTATAGGGAAATAAGTGTAGGTAGATATTACTATACACAACTTATTGACATGTGTTAATGAACTCTTTTAGATGCTCATTGGGATTACATTTCCCTTTTTATTATAAAATTTGGGCATATAAAAATGATTAAGGAAACTTATTTGTAAATAGCTCATATCAAATGGAAAAGAGTGTATTTCATCTAGTTTAAACTTCTTATCCTGATCTATGGCATGTTAGCTGAAATTGCATCTTTAACCTCATATAAACCCTAAAAAATGGGACTAGAGTGAGAGGAAGTGGTTAAATTACCTTGTAATGGATAATAAGGTGTTATAAAATATTGAGTAATCTATATGTTATTGGTTCTACAAAAAATATTTACTCCTTGATTATATTTTTATTGTTGATAAAGGACTTTTGTTAGTAATGCACTTGCTACTGAGTGTGGTGTTGATTTCAAGGGAAATAATGTCTAAATGGAGGAATGTTTTTTTTTTTAATTTAAAAAAACTTTCAAATATTTTATGGGAATCTATTATTTATTATTATGAATCTACCACATAATGGGAACTTAATTTTGGTTAAGTGGAACATGTTTTTGATTCAAAGGCCCCTTATTGAATAAAAGCAATAAGAGATTGACTAAGAGAAATACATTGTTGATTAGAAATTTTTTGGTATGGATTGGTTATAACTTTAATGAAGTGAGATTTTTAAACCAATAATTTACATGGGATATTGGTCATCTTTTTTTGAAGTGGTGGATTGTTACTTGCAACCTAATATTGTAGACTAGGCATGGTCATAGTATGTTGTTGTGAAATACTTAGAATGTTGGGAAGAACTATCTGTTGGGAATTTTTAGGAATATTATATTATGTTATAGATGGAAATTGATGTGTTTTGGGTATCCCTTTTGATATCTATCCACCACATGATGTAAATAATCTATGGGGAGATTTGATTTAGGATTAGTTGCTAGAGTACTATCAGATATAGGTGTGCTAAACATATGTAAAACTAATGTATTTTTGGAAAATGGAATATTATTAAAAGTGGGATAAGTTAACAAATCCACTAGTTGTATGTAGAAGGACTTATCTCTATTAGTGATGGATTTTAAATATCTAACACAATAAGGGAACTACTGAGAGTAGTTAAATCCTATTGGATTTGAGAGGAAATAAATTAGCTTTGAGAATACTAGTCAATGATTTGAACATTTCCCTTACTGGACACTATAATAGCTTGATCATAAGTTGATACAATTTTTTTAACTTGGTAAAAATTTGCCTAATTTTCTAATAATTTAAGATATGTTTATTTGGGTACTCTAACCAAATAGTGTAAATCCTCTATGGGAAATTCAGAGGGAAAATTTACCCCAATTTATAAAAATATAACAAGATGTTCATCCTTTTTTTCAAATATTTCTAATGAAAACTATTATTATGAATACTCAAAAATAAGTGGTGCATTCATAAGGTACATAATATTAGGTATATTTTATGTATCAAATGGTTAATTTGAAAGTTACAACTGGTATTGGCCTTATTTAGCACAAGGTGGTATGGTCTGAAAGTATGCATTATATTATTCAAGATCGGTGTTAGATTGCATGTTCAAAATGTATTGTTGATATTACATGTCTTCTACATAGTTTTTATACCCATATGGGTTGTAAACTACCTATTAATTAAAGGAGTGATTATTGATATCCCCACTACATGTGTACTTATACATGTTTAGGTTTATGATCTTCATCTTGAAATAGGCTTAGATACTTGAAACTTGTCCTAATTTTTTCATGTGACTTCACTTGGAATAACACTTAGGCATGTTTTAAATTAATACATCTTGGATGCATCAAAGTAAATATCAAATTGAAATACACCAATCAAAGGGTATGCTAATGTAAATAGTTTCAACAATAAAGGATATGTGAATTAAACATGTTTCCTAAAAGGTGCTCATAATCTTTAGGTATAATGGTTTCAAGTGCAAATTTTTAATGTTTTTATTTTTCAAACATTGGAATTTTGTCTAATTAGAAGGATTTGATCTTGGTAACTTGAATTAGACTTTTAGAACTCTAAAATGTGTCAAATGTTAGAATTAAGGTGGTTTTATACAATATCAAATAAAGTTTCAACTAGGCTTAGAAATTTGACTTATAAAATGCGTTGACTTTTTTTCTACTTTACAATGAGTTTTATTTTGTCTTTGAAAAAGATCTATCTTTGGTTGAATTTGGATAAATTTGTCTAGAAATTGGAACTTGGCCTTGGAAATGGTTTAAATTTTAAAATATGTTTAATTAGAATGGGTACTTGTCTTTGAACTCATAACCAAGTTTAGAATAAAGTAGATGACATAATAACATAATTTGGATAATAATTTGGAATATTGGTCTTTAAATTGAATCTAAATTATCATTGGAATTTGTATTAGGTATAAAAAAAAATGGATGGCATAAAGAAAATGGTTTAAATAAGCATTGGAATGTTGGTCTTGAATTGGTTTGAAGTTGATAATTTTTATTAGGAAAAATCTTTGATTTAAGTTAAGTAGCCTAATAACATGGTTTAGACAAAAAAAGGTATGTATTTAGACCAAGCTTGACATGTTAACTTTGTTGACCTAAAAATTTGGTAGAGTAATGCCTTGTTGTGCATGTATAAAAATGGTTTGGTTTTGGACTTGGTTTGTTTGATTTGGATTGAGTTTTGACAAAACAATCAAGTAAAAACACATAAGCATTACAAGATGATTATAATAACTAACACGAGTTTAATTACCATTAATTTTAACCTTAGATATACTTGACATGAGAAAAGATTATAAAATTTAAGATTATTTAAATAAATATTACAATTATTGGTGTCATTTTAATTCCATCCTCATCTCAAAAGGTTTGTATGAGTAAGGCAATATTTGAGGAATATTATTTTTGAAATTATATATCAATGAATGTTTTAGGGTAAAATAATTTCTTAATTTTTTTTACTTGGATTTATATATGGTCTTGATCTACGTTTTAGTACATGGGCACAAAAATATCCATCAATTGAATGTCAAAATTTAATAGGTCATTCACTAAATGGTCTAATCAATTTGTGACCAATTTAACTATAATATTTTAGTGAAGTTATACAATGAAAATCAATCTTAGAGGAACCTTCAACTAAGATACCAATGACATAACCTCAATTTGTATACCTTGTTAGATAATAGGGTTGGTACAATGCTACGAATGACTTCCTAGTCAACACACCCTTAGGACTTATGGGAAGTAAATAAGCTCCACCTCACGCAATCAAAAGGAAATAAGGGTATAATAAAATAATAACTTTGTATTTTTAGGTCACCCAAAATGGGAAAAAATACGTGTAAAATAACCCAAAAAGACACTTAAGTAATAAGAATAAAAAACTTGTATGAAAGGAAAGAACTTTAGAAAATAAAACAAGCTTTTCTTATAACCCAAATTAAAATGTGAGTTTGTTTTAAGCCCAAATCAAGATGTGTAGAAATAAATGTGTTTTTATTAGAATCTAAAACATATTTTTTTATCAACGTACTACAACACAAATGATTATAAGTTTGAAAAATGTTATTTTGAGTTAGCAAGTAGCTTGAAAATAAGTTTGTTTAAGTTTCATTTTCTTACCAAAAAACAATTTTGTAATTCTATAGAATGATTTCACCACTTTTACCACTAAATTCATTTCTTCGACATAGAGGATAGACAAATTAAAATTATTTCACTATTGATAATGATTATTTTAGTGACGTTAACTTCAATTTCATTTATGTTCACCTACATAAAAAATAGTCATAAAGACCAAAAATGATTTCACCACAACAAAAATTATTTTGCTAATGTTTTCTCCAATTTATTTATTTTATAATGCATGATTAGAATAAGAAAGTCAACACAAAAGTAGCAAAAACTGAGATTGAAGAATGTTAATAGACAAAATAAAATGTAAAATCCAAAAAAAATTGAAAAGTGAGGAAATGAAGGCACATAAAAAAATTCATTGCTACAATCAGTGATTCCACCAAAGTTCTAATTATTCAATTCTATAGAAAAGTACAAAAAATGACATGAATTTTTTTTGAAAATATTAGAGCAATTTCACTGAAACAAAAATGATTTTATTAAAGTGTCTTCCAATTTTATAATTTGGTAGAAAACATAGAAAAATAAATAAAAGGATTTTGTTGTAAAAAATGATTTCATTAAATATGGGTTTGATTTCATAGTTAGGATATACACAAAATATAATAGTTAGAAACAATAATTTCACCACTATTAAATGTGATTTCACTAAAATGTCTTTGATTTTCTATTTAGAACCTACATAAAATATAATAGTTAGAAACAATGATTTCATTGCTACTAAAGGCGATTTTATTAGAAATGTATTCAATTTCATAGTTAGAACATGCATATAACACAACAATTAGAAGTAATAAGTACTAAACGTGATTTAATTGAAAATGTATCCAATTTTGTAGTAATGTAGTAACAAATTTTCTATTTGGTTTGGAATAGACTTTAATAAATTTTGAAAATAAAAAGTGAGTTAACTTGATTGCAAGGATAATTTAGGTAAATATTAGAATGTTAATGGTCTGAAATAACACGTGAGGTGCATCTAATACCTTAGATCCCATTATTCATGACATTATGTATATTAGATATCTAAGAGATGTTAGTCAAATTGTTGGTGAAAAAAATCAAAATGAACTTGAAGAACTAACATATCATAATCCCTAAATTGAGCTATGTATAAAATAATAAATAAGTGCACATTATAAAACAAAAATGATGTTTACACCTCCTTCAAATATTTTCTTAATAATTAGTCGATGAGGTTGAACTCAACTTGTAGGCTATGGAGTATTTGCCAATGCTTGATTCCATGTGTGAAAAGTGTTGAGGTAAATTATAGTGTGAACTTAAATTAGTGTGAAATTAATAATAGTGATTTGTTAATACAAATCATGTAGAAATATTTAGAGGAGAATTTGTATTAGTATATTAATTGTTACTAATTAAGTTGTTTAGACAACTAACTATTTTAGATAAATTGGTTATTCGACCATTTTTATATATTGTAATGTTTTTTATTATTAAAATTATGTTATTGAGATAGATAAAATTGTGTTTTAGTCTCTGAATCTCACTTGTAATAGGCTATTTTAAATATTTGGTATCATAGTAGGTTTTCATGAACCTATTCATACCCTCCATCCATGGTTTATGCATAAAAATGGTCTAATGGATCTGCAGTGCAACCCATGTGCAAATGCCAATTTTACCCATTCACCCCTGCTTACATGTTATCTACAAAGTGCAATGAAGACCATGTGCATATTTGTTGGATACACCACCCATATACATTTTCCTCTCTACTTCCACCCTAGTCATTATTTTTGTAGTTTGCTCACTCCATTTTGTCCATAGTATGCATTTGAAAATTCATATATATATATATATATATATATATATACATATATATATATATATATATATATATATATATATATATATATATATATATATTAGATTTTATTTTTTATTTCTCTGTGAGCTATTAGTCTTTATTTTATTGGAGCTATTTATATCTTTGTATCTAGAAATTTGAAAAAAATTAAGTCTAAAAAAAAAGTGGAAAAAAATAGTTTGGAACATCATCACGAAAATGACCATATTATTTTCATTTCTCAACAAAATTAGATGATTCAAATTACAATGTAAAGCTAAATATAAGGGGAAGCAAACCTAGAAATGGTTTGATAAAATTATGAAAATCTAAGGATCTATTCACAACTTAAAAGAGGCATTTAATAACTATTTTTAGGATTTGAAGATCATCATGAAACACTTGATTTGGATTCATGGTAATGTGATTTGGTATTTCACCTACCTTACCATCTCTTCCCACCTCAGCCATTGATTCTCCTTCTCCAAATTCACACCTCATTATCTGTATTAATTGTGCTCTATCTACACTATGATGTTTTGCATCAACCCACTTTGGTGATGATCAAGAAAACTATTTCTCCTTTAGATCTCCATTCACGGTGATAGAACAAGTCCTATGTTTTAGTTTTAGAGTTTATATTTAAGGATAACTTTTATTGTTTGCTTTTTAATTCATAGTTTTTATTTTATTAGAAATTGGTTTCTTTATTTTTTTTATTTAAGTTAGTTTAATTTTTATTCATTTATTAGTTTCATTTTAGATATTTTGTGATGTCTTTTTTAAGTTTAAGATTTTTATTATTTAAATTTTTCTTTTAATAGTTTTAAATTTAAATTTTTTGTTTAGTATTATTAATTTTTGGTCATGTCTCTTTCAGTTTAATTTATATGTAAATCTTAGATTTTATTTTAAAGTATTTAATAAGTTTTTATTTATTAAATTATTAATTGTTTTTTTATTAAGTCATGTTTTGTAATGTTTAGTGTATAATTTTTTATATTGAGTTTCATTTTGAATTTGTTCAAGTCTTGTGTTAAGTATTTTGGGTCATTTTTTTTATAGCCTTTTTGTATCTAGTAATTTTATCATCTTTTATTAATGTTTAAGTGGTCATTTTTTTTTTTAGATAATAGTTCATTGTTATTTTTTGTCGATAGTATAGTATTAAGAAGTAATGAAGTAATACTACTTTTTAAATTGTGTGAGTCAATATAGTAATAGTCTTAAGTATTTTGACTGAAGTCCTTTTTAAATTGCAGTCTTCAAATAAACCTTGAGAGGCATTTTTTTTACTAAAATTTATATTTAATCTCCACTTCAATATAAAAGTTTCATTAAATATAATGGATGCATTATCGATTAAAAATGACATCTATAAGTTCACACTATGGGAGGGTATGTTTAGGTAAATTATATTATGAACTTATAATAGTGTGAAATTAATAATAGTGATTTGTTAATACAAATCACGTATCAATATTGAGAGGAGAATTTGTAGGAGTATATTGGTTGTTAATAGTTAAGTTGTTTGAAAAATAAACTATTTTAGACTAAATGATTATTCAACCATTTTTATATATTTTAATGTTCTCATTACTAAAAGTGTGTTATTGAAACAAATAAAATTCTATGTTTGAGTCTTCAAATCTCACATATAATGGGATATTTTAAATAGGAAACACCCCTCCTTATCTACACTTGATTCTTGGCTTTGCATAACATGAGAATTGGTTTATGTTGTTCGTATAATTCGATAGAGTAAGTTTACATGATGAAGCTTGTCTATAATGTCCAAAGGCCCTTGCATTTTTAAAAAATTTAGATGTTTATGAATAATTTATTCGTGGTCAAGATCAATGGTGGAGAATGCATCTTCAAACTCGTGATCATACACATGGAGTGTGTAAGATATGTCATTTAATACCTTTTTGGAGTGTGAAAGGCATGTTAGAAGAAAAGGGTAGTTATTATTCCTTTTGGAGTGTGTAAGAGAGGTGTTAGAGGAAGAATGTGTAAGAAGGGTGTAAGATCTTGATTTCACTCCTTGTCTTTCACATTGACTTCCTTGAATGACATTACCTATATGAAGCAATAATTTAATTTTTATTTTATAAAAATAGGTAATTACAAATTCATGTAATTTCTAATTAGAGGGATCATTAGGATAATTAATCAAGGTGTTTATTTTATAACTAGAATAATCAAAGAATTTATAATGTTATTTTGTCCATCAAATACTCATTTAACTATCCTATAATAACACTTGTAAAGGGTCAATTTGATTCAAAATACACTAGATAATATTAGTGATGTAATATGATCCATTGCCCCAATTAGGGATGTGTAATTATGATTTTGAGTTATAATGGCAGTTGTGTGGGTAAATTAGGTCCATTAGTGATTTTTGGTTAAGTTTTCATGTGATTACATAAAATCACTCTTGATTGTAGTTTAGACATAAAAGTGATTAAAATGAAGTGTCTAAAAAAATAATAACAAAAGTACATGGTAAATATTTTGAAATGATTATAGTCATCTTGACCATGTCTATGGCTTAAATCATTAATATCCAATAAAATGATACATGGCTTATGCTTCCATTCAACCCATGAGGAGTAAGAACCTATAATCTCTCTAAATTTCAAGATGAACAAATTGAGGAACGGTTATCTATCATACTTGACATTGGCATGGTTGAGATATTAAAGTATTAGTAAATCTCCCTAGTCATGATCATGATTTTTCCTCCACGCATAATCATTGGGCCCTTTATTATGATGGGGAAAAATTTGACCTATGTCTAGGGGTATGTTTTATCCTAATATCCCTAAAAGGATGAATTATTCCATTTAGTTTTAAAATTGACTTGAGTGTATAAATAAAGGACATGAATATGAAGCTTACTTAGTTGGGATGCTCATTATTAAATAGTTAGGTGTCCAAAACATAAATGTCTAAGGTAAATCATAGTTAGTGACTAACAAAATATCAAAGATTTATCAAACTAAAGCTAAGCATTGTCAGCTCTATAAAATTGTTGTATGCAATGTTGCAAAACATTTTGAATTTATTTACATATAAGTCATTCCTAGAGAAAGAAACCATCTTTCTAATGTTATGGATGATTACTCACTATGTTTTAATCCTCATCAGGAAATACCTAAATATTCATTCATAGTATAAGATAGAACCCATCATGTAAAAACTATCTAATGACTAAACCCTCAATTGTATTGGGAAGGATACTATCTGATTGGTATCTAACGTAACTGATAATGATTATTCCATTATATAATTATTGTGCACTTATGAGGACTTCATATATTTCCATTATAAAAAAGGTTTTTATCTCACTTTTTATCCTATATCTACCCTCAAATATGATTATTATTATTATTCATATTATAATGTTGATATTATTTATCTTTTGAAGAATAAATTCATGTATTTAATACATAATATGAAGATACCAATATTCCCCTACTCTTTATGAACTATAATATGGGAATATTTCCCTAATTGAGTACACTATTGATATTAAAATATGTATTGAAGTCAACCTTAGAATCCTCAAATTTGAATTTTCACTCACACGACAAGATGTGGAAGATCACAAGTAGGTACTTACAAATCTCTCCAATTTTTTTTTTTTACTAAAAGGATATGATAAGCATTAAACCTAAATTAGTTATCCATAATATGGTTACAACATCTAAAGAAAAACCCATAAAATAAAAGGTCATGCCGATCAAGATCAAAAATACATTAATGATAAAATAAGAGGTCATTAAACTTATATAGGCAAGGTTCATAAAATCCATGGACTATTCTATTTGGATTTCCATCATCATTCATGATCTCAATAAGAATAAAAATTAAGGATATGAATCACTTATCATGATAATAATAAGGCATGCCCTAAAGTTAGTTTTCCTCTCCTTTCTATTGATATCATTTTTTATGTTGCAATGGGGTATGAGTTATGGTCCTTTTATGGATGGATTATTTTAATTTAACCAGATCTAAATTTTGGATGAAGATCAAAGTAAAGCATCCTTTAATACACCATGGGGGACTTTATATTAAGTAATCATGATTTTAAGTCATAAAAATGTTGTGGAAACATATCATAGGTCCATGACCCATATTGTTCATGATCCCATTCATATGGTAGTGGAGGTTTATATGAATGATATTTGATGTAGGAACACCTATCAAGTAAGTGTGATTTTTTAGTTATTAAGTAGTCATATGTAGTTAGGACTCCTGGTTGATCAATTTTTGAATGAAAGTGTGTTTTAAGGATAATTGAGTATCTATTATTTGTCATAAAGTCATCTAGATCCATTAAAGGCATGATTTTTAGGAGTTTAGAGTTTTTCCTCCAAAATTGTAATTTGAATTTTAAATAGTAAGACCCAAGCATAAAGGGGTCATATGAGTTCAATGATGAGAGAGGAGGTTAAGTGAGTGTTTAGGTGGTCATGAAATTTCACAATATATGGAATTATATTTTTTATTCATTAAGGTGTTAAAATAAAATATTCATGTTAACAAATACAACTATCACCCATATGTTAGGTTGACATGTAAGAGATTCTTGTCTTGGTAAATACAACAACCAACATTAAAGTTGTATAAAAATAAGTTATATGTTAGTTTTTGGGAATATGGGTGAGTAAAGAGAGAGATATCCAAGAAGGAGGAGAATAAACTAGAGAAAATAAGTATGTAAAAAACTCCTTTAAAAAGTTGATAAATCCATGAATGGACTGCAAATATAATAGAGAATGATGCAAATGAATAAGAAAGGACTTCTGTGTGTGTTTAAGATTATATTTAATGGTAAATGGATTTATTTTTTTCATGTTTTATTGAAATAAATCCCTTAATTATCTAGGTAGACCCATATGTGTGTAATTTTAGGTTCATGCAATGGACTATAGGTGACAGTCATAAAATATAGAGTTATAGTCAAAAGAAAAGGAAAATAGTTGATGAAGTTGGTGAGGACTATGAAAGATGGGCCTTTATAGTATACAAATCTTGGATAAACTAGAGATATTTTTAAAAAAAATTGTATTGAGTGGATTGATGTTGAGTGGATAAATATAGGAAAGGATAAATCTACCATGTACCCTATTATATACTTGTGTCAATCAAGGCATGAAGGTGAGTTAATGTGGTTTATTGAATAAAGAGTGTGATTTTTGTTTGGGGTGAATATCAAAGTAATAATAAATTTTATGAAATTTTATCCCATGTGGTTTGAATGTAAATAATTGATAAATCTCTAGTTTCATAATTAACTTTGAAGGTAAACCCCTATTGTATAGGCAGGAACCTTGGCATTATATAGTCATGTAATAAGATAGATCATAAAAGTGTTGAAAATTGTGAATGATAATTTTATTATTAAATATTTTATATGTGGATAAGGATTAAATATATTTACAAGAATCCATATTAATATTGTAACCTCTCAAATACAAATAGACCCCTATTTACACAAGTTAATACCTTATTGCATAGTCTAAGACAAGACTGAGTCTATGCATATGAGAAGTGGTATGGATATTAAGTTGATTAAATAATATTAAATAAGACTAAGTTATTTAGAGTGACCATTTATAAGTGTTTATAATCTTTTGAAATCAAACATACCTCAAAATCTTACATAGTCAACTCAGACTAGGTAGAATTCTATGTCTTGAGTTGTTTTAAGCTTATTAGGATTGAAAAATGAGTATTACCTATTTGCGAATGTGGAGAATGTAAATAAAAATGATTGGAATGTATTTTATCCTTTTGAGGTGACCTAAAACCAAGGAAAATGAATTTGGAAAGTTCTCAACCTATATAATCAGTCACCTAGGGTTTAAAAACCAAAAATCTAATAAATGGAGTTATAATCATTGAAATTTCCCAAAATTTGTAGTATTTCTCATATTGAAATTAATAAAATGATTAAAGTTGTTTTTTTTTTATATAGTACCATAAGGTACACATTTAAGGTATAAGAAAAAGCATAGAGGGATAATAGGCCTAATTGGTAAGGTGTTTGTTAAGGAAGTACTATCTAAAAAATGAGTTGAACCTTAAAACTTAAAGGAAGGTTTTAAGATGATAAAGGGTATAAAAATATTTTATTATATCCTAAATGGAACCTACATATTATTTAATCAAAGGGAAAAGATGAAAAAAGGCTATAAGGGAATGTTGGCTCTAATAAGGTTGAAGAGTGAAATTTAAGGATGAAGGGTGAATGAGAGGGTTAAAGAGGTCAAGTCATGTGTAATGTGATGAATTCATGTCACCTATGATATTATATTACGTTTATGATACCAATAACAAGATTTAGTGTTTGAAGCCCATGAAGATTATCTAGTGAGGAACTAGTGAGTGAGTTCTTGTTAAGGTGATGAATGAGTGAATAAATTTAGTGGAGATGATGAATGAGAGACCTATGCATGTTCTAGGGATATATGAAATATATTCTTAAGTTTCATTTTGAACATATTTATGTTTATGAAGATTATCAAGCTTGATAAGATCAAAGACTATAAGGTGAAGATTACCACTAAGGAACAAAGTAAAGTATTTGAATGATATCAATCAAGTTTAGAGCTAGGTAATTATTATTTTAAAAAATTTACAAATTACCTTTGCATCATTTTATATCATATATATTAATGTAATTTTTTATGTACACCATATCCTTAACGAGGTAGCATCTAACATTTTAGGATCTCAATGGAGGTAAGCTCCACTCCAAGCCATGAGCTATAGGTATGGGGTATATTACAACCTATTGATAGAATAATAGGTAGGGAATGTAGGTTTTTTACAAGAGTTTTAGATGGAGGTGCGTTTATTAATAAGTCTAGTGAATATCTATGTGAGTTGGATGGGCAGCTAATTACTAATATAGAGTGGAAAAATATCAAAACAAACTCAAAAAGGGAGGTAAATCTAAGGAAGAAAATAAATCCCTTTTATTTTTTTAGTAACTACTTACCCGACTAGTTTCTTAAAGGACAAGTGCTCTCAGAACCTATGTCTCTTGCTAGTAAAAATTGCACACACAATCAAACAAGGCTAACAAGTATAAACAAATAACTATGTAATAAATTCACAAGCCTCAAACAAAGGTTGTTAATTTTAGGGTAGTTTTTTTACACCCTTAATAGTGAGATTATGGTTCAAAGTAGTAAAGTATCTAAGGTAGCCATTGCACATGCACAAAAAACTACATCTAAAAAAGTACTCATGTATTATCAAAATTATAAATCAATTTGAACTTGAATATCTTAATAAATATATTTACCAATATTTCAACAACTGTTGAACATCTATAAATTAGTATATCAATCAAAATAAATAGGAATCCATTCATATATTTTGAAAAATAAAGATTATTGAAACATACAAGCAATGAAAGTAATAACTAATTACATAGAAATTAGAAATAAAATACACAAACACATTTGTTGATGAGAAAATTTGATGTTGCTTCTGTATTCAAAAAAATTCTAACAAAAATCCATGTTGGATTATAATTGTTTATATAGATTTGGAGAAGTGGTCGCCTCATCCTCCAAGTTCATGCAAGGTCATTACATGTGATAGTCAGAACATGAGTTCTAACTATGGTCTAAAACTATATAAGAGTCCACTTATAGTTATCAATTTAATGTATCCTTTAACAAAGCTATGTAACATGTGCATTTTTATAAAGATATAGGAAATTTTTAACAATTATATCTTGAACTACATGCAAAACCTCAAAATGTGCACTACTTTCTAAAACTATACATGCCTCCTTTTATATCTTGTGAGAAAAACCTATTGATATTTTGGATTAGATGCCTTCAAATGGAAATTTTACATATTTGTGAAGGACCAAAATTTCTTTACCAATGTTTTAGAACTAGTGAAACTATTATTAATTATTACTAATCTAAACTGTGTATTACATGTTTGCCCATGCCTTTTATGGAATCTAGATCTTCACTTTTATATTCTCTATTTAGATTAAGACATGCATGTTCATACTCTATATTAAATATGAGACCCTATTTATATTGATAAATAAATCTCAAGTGTCCAAATATCTACATATTCTCTCCATAATGCCCTGCTAGTTTTTGAAATGTGATATGTGTCAATACCTTATTGAGTTCAAGATCTTTGAAAAGTCCATGTTGATCTCATACCATCTATCTACTCATTCTTTATTTAATGTGGTTCCTATATATTAGTTCTTTGACTTATTGACTCATGAGATTGACACTTGTCACATCCTTGTTCCTTTGAAATGTCTCTACTGATCTCTTACTATTAGATGAACTATATGAATCAATGTTGGTCATTGATCTTCTTGGGTCCACTAACTTTTGTTTAGAAATAGATAATTTTATGAGGCTAAAATTGACATTTGCATATCTTTAAATGCATCCTCACAACTATCATAACTTAATCCCATATTATTTTCTTGTTGATCTTAAATTTGACATTTACGTGACCATCAAATTGTCATCATGATCATCGATGATGTCTACATGACCATAATTATTTAATCATGTTTCCTTTTATCTTTGATATTATTTTTTTTTTCATGACCATAAAAATATTTCCATGTGACCATCACATCGATTTAACTCCCTGTGAGCTAGACACTTGTTGTTTCCCATTTCACTCTACTCCTTCAAGTATAAACAAAAGGAAGACTTAGAACAATACTTTGGGAAACATATATAAAGGACCTTGCATGAATATTTTATCTTAAGGTCTTAGTATTAATAAAATATGATTTGTCCCTAGGTTAACATCTTAAATTAAGTTTAAAACATAATAAAATGCTTTAGAATCAAGGATGTCACTTGATAGTATGGTATTTGTTTCAAGGAAATTGTTGTGGGGGAATTATTTTGAATAAAATGTCTGAGACATAAAGTTGGAAGGAATTGGCCTAGCATAAAAATCTTAGTATAAAAGTACTGAAGGATAGGCTCATAGGGAAAAAATTATCAAACAAAAGGTCTGAAGGAATAGGATGAAGGGTGAAAGAACTATGACAAATGTCCTAAAGGGTAGGTGTAGAGGGGAAATGACCAATGATAAATTCTTGAAGGGTAAGTGGCCACTTCAAAAAGCCTGAAATGTCTTTTTCAAAGTATCCAAAAGGCACTTTAAAAAAGTATAAAGGGAAGTTATATCAGGAAAAAGGGTTGAGACTAAATTTTTAAGGGTCTACTTAGTAGGTCAAGGAGGGCCCATGAAAAAAATTCCAAAGGGTAGGTCAGCAAGGTAATAGGTCATTTAAAAATTCCTGAAGGAATTCTATCAAGAAAAATGGCCACAATAAAAAGGTTGAAGGACATATTGCACAAATTCTAAAGGGTTAGGTTTATGAGGGTTAAGGGCATTTCAAAAGGTTTAAAGGAATTCTATCAGGAAAAATGGCTATAACAAAAAGGTTGAAGGACATATTGTACAAACCAAAAAGGGTAGGTTTGAAAGGTTGAAGTGCATTTCAAAAGTCTCAAAGGAATTTTGTTAGGCAAAATCACCAAAACAAAAAGGCCAATATACATATTTCACAAAGCCCTAAGGGTAGGTTAATAAGTTCAAAGGGCATTTCAATAATCCTAAAGGAATTCTATCAGGCAAAATGGCTACAACAAAAAGGTCGAAGGATGTATTTCACAAAGCCTAAAGGGTAGGTTCAAAAGATAAACGGGCAATTCAAAATTTTTGAATGGCACTTTCAAAAATGCCGAAGGGTACTTTATATCTAATAAAAATCTAAAGGGTCTACTTCATAAGGCATTCATCCATGGAAAAATTTAGGAAGGATCTACTTTGTAAAGGCCAAAATATAAGTCTATTTTGTTAGACAAAATGTCCACAAAAAACAGCCCATAGACTAATTCCATCAGAGGAATTTTTTTAGATAAAATGTCTATAGCAATTTATCTTATAAAGATAACTCCACAGATAAAATTCCCACAAGAATTCCTACATAGTAAATAGCCTGACAAAGACCAATAGGATAAGTTCAAAATAATAAGTCCAAAAAGAAAAATTGTATAATCCCCCAAATAATTAAAGTAGTAGTCGATAAAAACATAATATACTAAATCCATTTTACTAAATTATAAAGGTCAATAATTAGTATTTTTCCAAAATTTTGAATTAACATATAGAAGAGGGCCCTCAAAGTCAAGACCATAGTCTAAAAAAAGTGGGTCCTAATTTTTTTATGGGAAAATAAGGTGTGTTAGGTACAACAAATGGTGATTTACAGGGGAATACTCCTAAGTATTCAAGAGCCTAAAACTCTGGTTTACAATCCTAAATCAATCATGAAGTGTGTCATAAAAGAATACTTAAATCATAAACATGAAAGAGACTCCTAAATTTATCCACATAACATACTTTCCTTCTAATTCCTTGGATCTATGTGTGTCAAAACATGTAGTTTATTTAACCCCTGCTATGATGAGTTTTTCAAAGGATTCGATGGGGTTGTAGGTTTCATTCTAATATACATTAAATACAAAAAATAAGGTAATCTCAAGAATTAATCTACTACCATGAAAACATCCATCTCCTTGATAGAGATACCTTTGGCTCCTTCTCTTCTTATTCAATTATTTTATTTTTATCATGATGTGTGGTACACTAACCTTATTTCATCATGTGAGACTTTTCATTTTCTTTAGATTTTTTTCTACTCTTTTGAATCCATTAGTTCTTTATTTTTATTTTTTTTGATCTTATTTTGTTCTTGAATCAAAAAGAGAAGAAAAGGAACCCTAGTGAGCTGGTATAATTATAAAACAAACATTACTAGAATGTCCCTACTAGCTGCACCTATACCTAAAATTATCACTTCCAACAAGTGTTTAATGTAATAAGTGTATTTGATCTAATGAAATTAAAAAAAATTATAAATTTTTATGAACTAATCTAATAGAAACTTCCATATTCCTGGTAAAATGATTCAATTGTGACACCATTAAGAGTAATCCATGATTACCTACCTTCATCCTAAAGACTCAAAGACATAGAAATATGCCTAATCTATAAATTAGTCCCAAAGTGTCAAGATTTTAATTTCCCATTTTTATAAAAATCATAAGCCCATTTGGTTTGGATTTTAACTTGGTTATAGTTAGATAAAATGTTATTATGATCGTTAGAGAAAGCCAAAAACAACTAATCTAAGAAAGCAAGAAACTAAACTAAGAAAGCATTGAAATCTAATCTAGAAATAAAAATATTGAAAGTAGGAACTATTAATCTAAAAATAAAGAAAACAGTCTATGAAAGAAATAAATATAATATAAGAAAGTGGGAAATATAATCTAATCCTATAGCTACATTCATCTATCCCTTGTTACTCAGTAACATCAGTTGATGGTAGAGCACTAAAGTAGTGCTTCAAGAACTATCCATTGATTGGATATGTAAGTTCATTGCCTTAGAGGTCCTTCAAATGAAACATGTTATTTCCCATGATATTTAAAATACATTATGGTCCAATCCATAATAGGGAAAACTTGTCATGTTTTCCTTTCTTCTCATGGGCTTTATCCTAAAGTAACACTAGATCTAAAATATTGAATGCTTTGAATTTCACTCTCTTATCAAACCACCTCTTTACCACATCCTAGTGTTTGATGAATGTCTATAAGGCCTCAGTCTGTAAATCTTCCATTTTTATTATTTACACCAATATTGATTCTACTTTATCATTTGGTTTCATGTATTCTTGCATAAACTGATAAGTGGGTAACTTTAACATAATTAGGAATACATGCTTGCATCCATACACCAATAAGTAAGGTGAAGATTTAAGGGATTGCTTGTGTCTAGTCTAGTATACCCAAAGAGCATACTTAAAAAAATTATGTCAGTCCCTAGGCTTCTCTCTAGGTTATTTATTAATTGTATCAATCAAATTTTTGTTCATTTATTCTACCAATCCATTTCTCTTAGGCAAATCATTAAAAGCTAACCTGATAATTATCTGGTTATTATGTGCCCATTCAGTAAATTTTATTGATATAAAAGTGAATCCATTTTCACAAACCAAAGAAATGGGCATGCAAAATATGATTGTTATGTGTTCCTCCAAGATGTAAATCACATCTTATACTCCAAAATTATTCATGGTTTGGCTTCAATCCATCTAGTGAAATATTCTTTAGCAAAAAGAAAAAACTTATAGCCTATTGACTAATTTGGGTTGATGACACTAATGAAGTCTAAACCCCACTAGGATAATGGACATCCTTTAATAACTAGATGGAAAGGCATTGATGCATGTACTTCTCTCTTGGATAAAGCTTGACATTCATGGAATGTTCTCACATGAGCCTGAACATATTTGAAAACTATTGGCTAATAGTAGCCCTTTATTAAGATCTTATGGGCTAAAATATTCCTAGAAGGATTACCTCTACCTATCTTCTGATGCAATTTCTCTAATATTTATTTAACTTCATCTGTAGACACACACCTAAGGTACATACCTTTATAATTTCTTTTATATAGGAATCTCTTCTTATTCATGTAATGAACATCTTTGAGCCTTAAAGTTATTCTTATTTCTCCATTAAGCTCTAAGGAACAAGTTCCTATAATTAAATATTATATTATTTTACTATATCATTATCCTTTAGATACTTGAGCTTCATATACCTCTTAAAATGTGGTGCACAAATCTAGTTCAGTCATAAGTTAAACAATTCCTTGCCCTTAAATGATCTTTATAGGCTTGATATCTATATTGAATTCTAGCATCTTGGCCATATATTTGCCTCATAATTATCCTAATTCATTATGTGATAGGTATTACTTAATATAAAGATTAATCATAATGGAAATGATTGTACTACTCAAGATGTAGTGCTAAAACATTTTCATAGCTTTGACAAGGGTGAAAATACATTTGTCAATCATAGAGTACTTGAGTTTTGATTTTTGTAGATTTTTAATCATAAACATGATTGGATTCTTGGTATCATATTTATTTTGTGTGATGATATCAACAGTCATATGCTTTTAAGCAAATGATTATAGTTAAAAATATTTATTAAAATTTGGACTAATCAACACTAGAGCCTGTGATATTGCATTTTTAATGTGTTGGAAGGACATTAAGGATTCATCTATTCACTTTATTTTGGTATAAATAATTAAGAATGGTGTTTATATGTTTGAAAATATCTACAAATCCTAAGATAAAATTCCTTATGAATTTAATCTTCTCAAAGAATTATTTAATCTCCTTACTTTTTGGTGGTTGATTTTTTTAAATCACTTGAATTCTATCTGGATCAATGGTGATCCCATCCTTGGTGAAAATGTGCCTCAAAACATACCTTTAGTCACTTAAAATATACCTATATTTGGGTTTAACTAAATAAAAAACTTTCTACATCTATTGAATATGGAGTGTAGGTGACTTATGTGGTCATTCCAATTCTTTGAAAATACCGTAAGATCATCCATATAGATGATTATGCATTTTCCTATCATTACTTTGAAATCATGATCCATGTTAAATTGAAAGGTTTATCCTATATTTATTAAGTTGAATTTCATCCTATTATTTGCATAAATTCCCCACTTCATGGTGAACATCATATTTATTCTATCCTCACATTGCACCAATACCTGATTGTAGCCTGAAAATCCATCCAAGAAAGACATCATTTTAGAACCACTTAATATTTATATCACCTCATATAGATAAGGTAGGGGATAATTATTATTTTTTAAATCCTTATTTAGTTTCCTAAAATTGACACATAATATAATCTCACCATTATTCTTTCTTATTAAGACCAAATTGGCCACCCAGGTAGAATGTTAGACTGAGAAGATGATTTTTTCATTTAAAAGCTTTTCCACTTCTCTTTGAATGAGAGGATCTAGAATAGGATTGACTAGTTTTTGCCTCTATTTGAATGGTTTATGATCTAGATTCAAGGGAATCATGTGAGTGATGACCTAAGGGTCATAGACTTTTAGACCTTCTTATGTCTAAGAAATGACATCCCTATATTGAGCAATTAAATCCTTCACTTACTACCTCTCTTTTGGGGTGAAACTAAGGTTGATATTCACATAATGTGGGCATAGTTGATCTCCTAGATTTTCCCTTATGAAGTTTGATTCATTGAATTTTGGTTTTCTTAGCTACTTTACCTAAGTATCTATATATAATGGTCTTTCCAAGGAGACCAAACCAGTTGGAATTGGATTATCTTTAATATAAAAACCACCCTCTTTTTATAATTCATCTTGATAGAGGTGATCAATGTCCTTGTTGTTGATGACTTATGATTTTAATTCCCCTAAATTGGTTAAAAATTAATTACATATATGGTCATCATCAAAGACCTCTAAAATTTTCTACGTTATTTAGAATGGAAGGACATGGTACCAATTCAATTGGTAACTTTTTTAACTTAGATTCTTGTAGTAGCTCTAAATTAGTAGTATTAGTAGACGAAAAATCAACAGTTTGATTTTTCTCTCTAGGAAGTGTTATGATGTTGAAATATTCAAAGATTTTAAATAGGTTCCATTCTCTATGTTTATATGTTCTCAGATATGACAAATTACATTGATATTTATTTTTTATTTGGTTGACCACTAGATATAAGTCACCAAATATTGATATCTACTTCACATTATTCTTGAGTGCAAACTATAATCCCAAAATTATATCCTCATACTCATCTCTATTTTTAGTGTATGTAAATTACAACCTGTATGCTACCAAGAATTTTTTACCTTTTGGATCAATCAGCTTGATCCCATGCCTAATCCTTGCTTAGATTTAGAACCATCGAAGTGTAGAGTCCATAGATGATTGAAACTTTTAGATTCTAGCTTCTATACTTGATTTTGAGTAGTAAAAGTATAAATACAAAGGTTGGGTGACTCATACTTTACCTCTTCATTATTGACATTATACTCTATAATGGGATACTTAATTCTAGGCTCTTTCTTAATTCTGATTTGATTTACAACTCCTCACCATGGTAACCATTTATGAAAGAAATCCATAGATAGATTCATTGAGTACATTGGACCAATCCCTACTTAGTAGAAAATTGTAGCCTTCAGGTATGTCCACGACTAGAATATTAATAATAATTTTGACTCTTGGCTATGATGATACTTGAATGCACACATTGCTCAATTCTCTAATTACTAGGACAAATTTCCTATCTAGTTGATAACCCATTCTCATTGAGGGGCTTAGAGTGGGACCTAACATCTAAAATCAACTAAGTAGTTATCAATATTCTTACCAAATTCCCTAATAGTTATAAAAACTGATAGAAATTATGGCTTGCTCTTGTAGATGACATTGGTGTCAGTAATTTCACTTTATCTTTAATTTCTTTTGTTATTTTCATATGGGCCTTCCCTATAATGGACTTCCATAGCAGATCTTTCTATTCAATGATCTATGCTAACTCATGAAGTGTTATTTTTGCCTTGATCTTCTTCATATCCTCAACAATATTGTATCCTCCTTTTCTTGGTTCTTCTTTTCTTAGTTTTTGATCTTTCCCCTTTAGAAGGGGTAGATTATTATCTACCTTGGGATTAAGAGGAATTTTTATGGTGTTTGGAGGAGTTGATGATGTGAGTGGTTTCTTACTCCTTATATTGTATGCACTTCTCTAGAACTACTAAAAAGCATGAAATTCATCCATATTATTTTCTGACTCATTGTCATCCTCACTTCAGAATGGAAACTGATGAGTTGCAAAGAACATAGAATTTCTTGAAGAGTCAGGATCTAGATGGTGCTCAGGTAGATTATGCATTTGATATTGTCTAACTACCTCTCTTTGAAAGATTATGAATGTTACAAAAAATACAATGCAGTTGAGCTCACCATGCTCAAAAGTATTATGAATTCTGCACTAATTAGGAAGAGTGATATCTACTATGTTTATCTTTGGAAGTTTGTTAGGCTATTCGGGCCTGTTGAATAGTCTATTATATATGTAAAATCTAGCATTTTGATTACTAGTTAGTTCATTGGCATTTCCCATCTTCCTTTGCATATTTAAGAAGTCATTACTCAACTTTTGAACCATGTTCTAAATAGAATCTAGTTTTTCCTTTGTGTAATTTTTACCTTGTAAAATGGTAGTGGGAAGTGTTGTTGATTTCTAGTTTTGGTGATAACCATTGTCCATTTCATGATTGTTTAAGTATATTTTTCCACATTAGTTGAGTCAATGTGAACAATTGGTTATGATTGAATGTTGAGACATTCTACCTTACATGTAGAACTAGATTTAGTGATGGAAACCCCTTGTTGAAATTAGGTGCTCCAAGTATCTAAGGATTAATATGCCTATCTATGTTGATAGCCTCTTCAAATGCTAACACCAAAGTTTTATCCATAATTGCTCTTCTCAAGAACCTGATAGTGATAGGGTCCAAGGAGTTATTATACATTTACAACACTAATGCTACCTATGGTTTATATCTTGAGGTTAATCATTTGTACATCTTCTACCATCCTATGTTGAAATCATGGATGGGATCATTAGGTTCCCTCTTCATGCTAGTGAAGTGTTGGTCTACTAAACTAGGATTGGTGACCTATTCAAACTACACAACAAAATCTTCTTGACATTCATCCCAAGAAGTGATGGAATTTTCCATTAGATTTAAATACCAATCATAAAAAACATCCATCCAAATAAAATGGAATAATCTGCATGTAACATCCTCATCTATGACATTTATTAATACTAGAGTAGATTTAATTAATTTTATATGTTCCTCTATTGTCCTTACTCCTGATGGAGAAAAGGATGGCAAGTACTTTTTTGGATTCCAAAGTAAATCATGAACATCTCGTATTATGATGATAGTAGATCTAACTAACCAAGGTTGTTGTTGAGCCATTCGTTGATTAACATGTGAAGGGTTCCTTATGGATAAGGGGTTCCATATTGGAGGTGGATTATTCTAAATAGAGGGTGTTGGCATAGTTCTAGGTCTCCTATGATTTGATAAGGGTGAGACTAATAAATAATCCTAGGAATTAGATATGGTCACATTATTGGGTGACTCTATTGTAAATCTACATAAAGGATAACTACTACTACTATCAAAGGTGTTACCCTCCTTCTAGTGCCAATTTAGACTGTTGATGTGGGTTATATGCACATCATAGACTTAATGAGGTAGCTTATAATATTTTAGGATCTCAATGGAGGTAAAATCCACCCCAAGGCATGAGTTATAGGTATATAGTCTATTACATCCTATTGATGGAATAGATGTTAGAGTATGTAGGTTATTAATAAGGTTTTTGGATAGAGGTGTGATTCTTAATAAGGGCAGTGAATATTTATTTGAGTTGAATGGGTTGTTGGTTGTTAATATAGAGTGGGAAGATCTCAAAACAAACTCAAAAAGGGAGGGAAATGTAAGGAAAAAGAGAAAGATTTTGTGGTTTTCAAGAACTACTCCCCTAGCTAGTTTCTAAAAGGAAAAGTGCTCTCAGAACCTATGCCCATTGCTAGCAATAATTGCACACACATAGTTAGACATGGGTAATAAGTCTAAGGAAATAACAATGTAAGAAATTCACAAGCCTCAAAAAAATGTTGTTCCTTTTAAGGCATCTATTAAACAACCTTAATGGGAGATTATGGCTTAGGCTAGTGAAGTATCTGAGGTAGTTGTTACATACACACAAAAAACTACATCCAAGAAATCACTAATTCATAATTTGAATTATGAATCAATTTGAACTTGACTATGTTAACCAATATATTTACCAATCTTTCAATAGTTATTTCACATCTAAAAATTAGTATATAAATCAAAATAATCAATAATCCATCTACATTTTTTGGACACTAAAGATTATTAAAAACATAAAACCAATGATAGTTACTAATTACACATAAATTGGAAATAAAATACACAAACACATTAGCTAATGATCGAAATTTATGTTTCTCATATATTCAAAAATTATCTAAAAAAAATCCAAGTTGGATTAAATTTTTTTATATAGACTTAAAGAAAGGATTGCCTCATCTTCCAAGTTCATGCAAGGTCATTACATGTGATAGTTAGAACATGAGTTCTAATTGTGGTCTAAACTCATATACTAGTCTACTTATAATTATCAATTTAAATTAGCCTTTTCCAAAGCTATGAAACATGTGCATGTGTATAAAGATAGAGGAAGTTTTTAATAATTATAGCTTGAACCACATGCAAAACTTTAAAATGTGCATTTCTTTGTACAAACTATACATGCCTCCTTTTATATGTTGTGATAATAACCTATTGATCTTTTGGATTAGCCTCCTTCAAATGGAACTCTAACATATGCATGAAGGACAAAAATTACTTTACCAATGTTTTAGAACTAGTGACACTATTTTTAGTTATGGCTAATCTAAACAGTTTATTACATGTTCACCCATGCCTTTTATAGAATCTAGAACTTCACTTTTATATTGACTATTCAAATCAAGACATGCATGTTTATACTCTAGCTTAAATATGAGACGCAATGTCTATTGATAAATATAGCTCAAGTTTCAAAATATATACTTATTTTACTCATAATGCCTTACTAGTTTTTTTAATGTGGTAGATGTCAACACCTGATTGAGTCCAAGATCTTTGAAAAATCCATGTTGATCTCACATCATTGATCTATTTGTTCCTAAGTCAATGTAGTTTGTAGATATTATTTATTTGACTTATTGACTCCCATGATCTTAACACTTGTCACATTCTCTTTCCTTTGTAAAGTATTTATTGATCTTGTACCATCAGATTAACCATATAAATCAATGCTAGCCATTGATCTACTTAGGTCTACTAACATTTGCTTCCAAATAGCTAATTTTACAAGGCTAAATTTGACATCTACATGACCATCAAAGAGGTCCTCATGACTATCATAGTTTAATCCATTATTATTTTCATTCTAATCTTAAATTTGATGTTCGTGTGACCATCATAATTTAAACCTATATCCTTTTATCTCTGAGCTAAATTTTTAAGTTTGCATGACTGTCAAAAGACATCCACATGACTGTCACATTAGTTTAACTCCCTTTAATCTAGACACTTGTCATTTTCTAATTCACTCTAATCTTACAAGTATAAATAAAAAGAAGACTTACCATAATACTTTAGGAAATATATATAAAGGACTCTACATGAATATTTTAGCTTAAGGTCTTACTATTAATAAAATATGATTTATCCTTGGTATAAAATCTTAAATTAAGATCAAAACATAATGAAATTACTTTTATGAAAGGGTGTCACTTGGTAGTATTGTATTTATTTTGGGATAATTTTTAGGGGGGGGATTGTGTGATTGAACTATTTTGGACAAAATTCCCAAGACACAAAGTCTGAAGGAATTGGCTTGGGGCAAAAGTCCCAAAATAAAAGTCCTAAAGGATAGGCTTGTAAGGAAAATTTTCTATAATAAAACGTCTGAAGGAATATGTCAAATGGCAAAAGTACCAGGACAAAAGTCCCAAAGGGTAGGTGCAGAATGAAAAGGGCCCATGACAAAGTCCTGAAGGGTAAGTAGCCACTTCAAAAACCCTAAAGGATCTTTTTTTAAATATCCAAAGAGCACTATCATAAAATTTTGAAGGGAATTTTTTGGGAAAAAAAGATAGGAATAGAGTCCAAAGGGTCTAATTTATAGGGTAAATAGGGCCCATGACAAAAATATTGAATGGTAGGTCGGTAAGGCAAAGGATCATTTCAAAAGTCCTAAAAGAATTCTATCAAATAAAATGGCTACAATAAAAAGGCCAAAGGACATATTTCACAAAGCTTGAAGGGTAGGTGCAGAAGGTTGAAGGTCATTTCAAAATTCTAAAGGAATTATTTTGAGTAAAATGGCCACAACAAAAAGTTCAAAGGACATATTACATAAATCCAAAAGTGTAGGTTTAGAAGTTCAAAGAGCATTTCAAAAGTTCCAAAGGAATTCTTTCAGGCAAAATGGTTGTAACAAAAAAGCTTAAGGACATATTGCACAAATATTGAAGGGTAGGTTCATAAGGTTGAAGGGAATTTCAAAAGTCTTAAAATAATTCTATTGGGAAAAATGGCTACAATTAAAAGGCTGAAGGACATATTACACAAATATTGAAGGGTAGGTTCAAAAATTCAAAGGGCATTTCAAAAGTTCAGAAGGGCACTTTCAAAAATGCTTAAGGGTAATTTATATCTAGAAACAATCCAAATGGTCTAATTCGTAGGGAATTTGTCCATGAAAAAAATCCCAAAGGATCTACTTTGTAAAGGTTGAAGGATAAGTCTATTTTATTACACAAAATTCTCACAAAAAAACCCTATATACCAATTCCATCGAAGGAATTGTTTTAGATAAAATGTTCACAAAAAATTATTTGATAAAGATAAGTCTTTAGCCAAAAATCCCACAATATTTCTTGCATAGAAAAAATCCTTACAAATACCAATAGGATAAATCTGAAATAATAAGTCCAAAAATACAAATTTTATAAGCCCCAAAATAATTCAAGTGTTAGTCAATAAAAACATAATATACCAATGCCATTTTATTAAAGTATGAGGCCAATAATTAGTATTTTCCTAGAATTTTACATAAACATATAGAAGAGGGGGATAAAATTCAAGACCATAACATAAAAAAAGTGGGTACCCATTTCATTATGGTAAAATGGGGTGTCTTAGGTACAACAAGATCAAGGTAATTTCTTGGTTCAAGTTTGTATTGAGTTTTTTAAAGCTCATTGATTTGAGGTATGCATAAAATGTTATGAGGAATGTATGTGGTAACATTTCAGGGTGTTGTGGGAAATAATGTGTTACAAGTCTGACCAATTGAGGTTAGTATGAACAAATTATAGTATTGAGAAGAGAGGAACTAAATCCCTAAAGTCCAATGAGAAGGGCTTGATGTTAGAACTAGATAAGTTAGAGTTTAGAAATAACATTGAAGTTCAAGATAGAAAGAAGGGAAATACTCTTAGATAGAGTCAATGAAGATAATACCACTCCTATAAAAAGGACTAGAGAAAGCTAAAAATATCCAAGAGATATCTAAGAGTCAAGTAGGCAACTAGATAAAATATTGGTATAGGTCGGCCTAGAAAGCAAAGAGAAAAAGAGAAGATAGATGTAGAAGAGGAAGTAAAATATATGATAAGAGAGTTATGTTATAGTTTATATAATATAGAACTTATGATGAATCTCATGAAATGAAAAGGAATCCAATAGCTTGGCTATATTGTAATTAATAGAGTGAATTGGCCCATAAAGTTAGTTGGGAGAGAGAAAAGTCACAAGATGAGTGTCTTGAGGAAAGAAAAGAAAAGAGAGATTACAACCAATAGAGGCATGAGAGATGAGGATTTTCTAAGAGAGAAATAAGATAAATAAGTTGAGAAAAGAGTTCTCATTGAGGAGAACAAGGAGAGAGAAGTGCTAAGAGGAGCACTTGAGAAATAAGACAAGAAAAGGTGGAGAATGTCTATGCAAGAGGCATTCATGGAGACTATGTGGTATCTTATTTTATATTATAATGTTAATTTTTAGTTTGTATATGAAAGTATAAAGAAACATTTGATGGAGGACAAGAATAAGGCCTTAAATATTTTGATGGATGGGTCTAGTACATTACCCATCAAGGTGAAAGAAGAGGAAAAGGAAAGAGAACTAGTTCTAGAAGTCAAGATGGTGAATACTGAAGGAATTTATCATGCTAAAGATTAAGTGGAAGAGGAATTTTATGATGCCTTGACAAAAATTACATATAAGGCATGAGAGGAGGCCCAAAATTAAGACATTAAGGTAAACCATAAAGACATGAAAGATAATATGATCTTACGTTAGTCATATATGGAGTTAAATGAATGTTTGAGCATTTATTTTGATGATACATTTGAAAGGAAAGAAGCTAATATGTAGATTGGTCAAGTATAGAACAAGTTACAACACTCAAAAATAGTAAAAAGGCATGGTTATGTTTGGATTAAGTGGCTCAAGAAAAAATTTATGGGATGAATAAGGAATAACTCAAGCAAGAAATTATGAAAGGTAAGGATTCAAGTGAAATATAGGAACAAACATGGAGGCAAAGAGAAAAAGGTAGATTGCAACAAGTTGATATGACAAGTTATCAATCTAAGAAGTAGGAAGAAGGAGAGGTAAGAAATAAACATAAATCCAAACATGTAAAGGAAGATAATTGGTCATGAAAATTGAGGAAAGGAGGCACAAATATAGTTTTGTAGGTATATTTAAAAAAACATGAAGATAGAGGAATATTGCAAGCGTAAATCCATATAATAATTAAAATAAATAGTGGAGTTAAATAAATCCAAAGAGTTGAATATGCATCTAAATAACCCCATAAGGTAACAAGATGAAAGGTATGCAGATAACCTAAGCATGTAGAAACGTAAGTAAGTCCTTTATGACAATTATGATGATTAGTTCCTTGAGTTAATAAGTGTGAATATCAAAAAGGACTACAAAGCATGGCAAAGAATAATTTTGAACACAAGTGAGAGTTAAAGTGATCATAAATTTTAATCATTGATGGAGTAGGAGGACTTATTTAAGGTTAAAGAGTTGTATTAGGACAAAATTTTGAAGGAAATGAAGAAGAATGTGGTCCAATATTTGATGAATTTGATGAAGGGATATATACCCTAATACTAGAGGAGGAATTCAAGGTTATAGAAAATATTTTTATTCCATTAAAAGGTATATAAATCAGGTAATTAAAAAAATATATCATTAATTATCTCAAACAAGAACCAAGAATGGATCCACAAAGGGAAGCACAAGGATTTGCAAAAGTAAAGTCACAATCAAGAACATTAAAAGGCAAGCCATGAGAGAAAAAAGAAGTTAAAAAGATAATATATTCCATGGGTGAAGTTATAATAGATTTAATAGTTGATATTCATATATATGGCAAGTCAAAAAGATGAAAAATAACATTTTACCATGATGAAGGAGAATTTAATGAGAAGTTATTCTTTCAATATGAGCAAGGTTGTGTGAAGAGACATAAATAAGCAGAGAATTATAATGGGGAGGCTAAAAAAGAGAGTCTAATTGACCAAATTATATATGTTGAGTTGCCTATGAGGCCCTCAAAATAAGGAATAATTGTTTCCAAGAAGCCAAGACATCTAGAGATGCAAGCACCAAATGAGATCCATGAAGAAGGTAGACATAAAACAAGAGTAATCAAGAAGAGTAAGAACAATTTATTTGTAGTAGAGGTTGATGAAGGATAAATTGACTTGGAAAATATGGAACATGTAACAAATATAGAGTTATAGAAATTGGTACACCTCATATAGGTATATGATGCATTAACAAGGAAAATAAACAAGACAAAGAATAAGAAATACAAGAGCTTGGTGAAGAGAAAGGAGAAATATTGGCAAAGAGAATGGAGCAATAAATGAGGAACAATAGTCAAGTTAGTGATTAAGATCATCAAATAATGAATTGTAAGGCAAGAAAAAGAAGTAACACTTGATTTTCTCCCTCCTAGGTATTATGATGCAAGAACATCTAGTAAGCAAGTGTCATTATTTAGTTCTTAAGTAATCATATATAGCTAAGAGTCATAGTTGATCAATTTTGGAATGAAAGTGTGTTTTAAGGATCATTAAGTATCCATTTTTTATAATAGATTTATTTTGAGTCATTAAATGTGTGATTTTCAAGAGTTTGGAATTTTCCCTCCAAAATTTTAATTTAAATTTCAAATGGTGAGACCTAAGCATAGAGGGGTTGTATGAGTTCAATGATGAGAGATGAGGTTAAGTGAGTGTTTAGGTGGTCATGAAATGTCATAATATATTATATTAAATGTCTTATTCAATAAGGTGGTAAGATAAAAGAGTCATGTTAACAAAATTTACTACCACCCATATGTTGGGTTAGCATGCAAGAAATTCTTGTCTTGGTAACTACCAAAAGCAACATTGAAGTTGGATAAAATAAGTTGTAACTTAGTTTTGTGGTGTATTGGAGAGTAATGAGGAGAGAGAGAGAGAGAGAGAGAGAGAGCTCCAATAAGGAGGATAAGAAACTAGAGAAAATAAGTATGTAAAATCTCCTAAAAAAAGTTGACAAGTCCATGAATGGACTGGAAATGTAATAGAGAATGATGCAAATGAATAAGATAGGACTTTTGTGTGTGTTTAATATTTTACTGAATGGTAAATGGATTTATTTTTTTCATGTGTTGTTTCAATACATCCATTGAAGCTATAGGAAGACCCTTATGTGTGTAGTTTTAGGTTTAAGTAATGGACTATAGGTGACAGTCAATAAAGTATAAAGTTACAGTCAAATGAAAAGGAGAAGAGTTGATGAAGTTGGTGACGAATATTAAAGAATGATATTTATATTATAATAAACCTAGAGACACTATAGATCTGTAAAAATCTTTTTTTATTGAGTGGATCTATGTGGAGTAGATAAAATCATGAAAGGATAAATCTACCATGTACCCTATTATATACTTGTGTTAGTCAAATCATGAAGGTGAGTTGATGTGGTTTCTTAAATAAAGAGTGTGATTTTTATTTGGGATGAGTATACAAGTAAAAATAAATTTTATTTAATTCTATTTCATGTGGTTTGAATTCAAATAATTGACAAATCTCTAGTTTTAGAGTTAACTTTGAAGGTAAACCCCTTGTTGCATAGGTAGGAACCTTGTCATTATATAGTCATGTATTAAGATAGATAATAGATGTGTTGAAAATTGTGAGTGAGAATTAAATTAGTGAATATTGGATATGTGTATAAGGAGTATATATCTTAACAATAATATATATGAATATTGGAACCTCTAAAATACAAACAGACCCCTGTTTGCACAAGTTAATACCATGTTTGCATAGCCAAAGACAAGAACAAGTGTATGAGTATAATAAATGGTATATATATTAAGTTTATTAAGTAATATTACTATTTTAAAGTATAATAAGGTCTTTAGATTGACCATTGTGAAGTGTTTTTAATATTTTAAGGCAAAAAAACCTCAAACCCTTAGATAGTCAAACTCAGAATAGGATATTAAGTTATTTTAAGCTTATTAGGATTGAAAAAAAAATATTACATATTTGAGAACATGTAAAATGTAAATATAGACCTTTTAAAGGCATTTTATCCTTTTTAAGTGACCTAAAACCAAAGAAAATGAATTTTGAAGGTTCTTGGCCTATAGAGTTAGTCACTTAGGGTTTAGAAACAAAAAATCCAATAAATGGAGTTCTAACCCTTATAATTTTCCCAAAAAATTTATTGTTTATTTTCTTGATATGAAAATAACTATTCAACTAGTTTTAGATTGTTATAGTACCATATAGTATAGATTTATGGTCTGAGTAAGAGCATAGAGGGCTAATAGGCCTAATTGGTATGGTGATTGTTAAGGAAGTACTATCTACAAATGGATTTGAAACTTTAAACATTATGAAAGTATTTAAAAATATATAAGGTATAAAAATATGGTATTATATCCTTAGGGGAACCTCCATATTATTTAAATAAAGGGAAAAGGTGAAAACATGCTACAAGGGAATATTGGCTCTAATGAAGTTGAAGAGTGAAAATGAAGGATGAAGGATGAAGGATGAATGAGAGGGTTAAAGAGTTTAAGTCATGTGTATTTTTATTAGGTCATGTCACCTATTATAGTAGATTGTGTCTATGAGACCAATAAAAAGATTTAGTGTTTGAAGCCTATGAAGGTTATGTAGTGAGGAACTAGTGACTAAGTTCTTCTTAAGGTGATGAATGAGTGAAGAGATTAAGTGGAGATGAATAACTAGAGAAATATACCTGGTATAGCGATATATTAAATATATTATTAAGTCTCATTTTGAACAAAGTTATGTTTATGAATATTGTGAAACTTAAGAAGATCAAAGACTGTAGGATGAAGATTGCCTCTGAGGAACAAAGTAAAGCATTTGATTGAGATCAATCAAGGTCAAAGTTAGGTAATGATGATTTTTAAACTCTTACCAAATACCTCTACATCAATATTCTAGGTAAATAAATAAAAAGTATTGATAAATTAGAGGGGTTAAGCACCATCCTCACACATTTTCTAAAAAATGGTGTTTCCCTCAATCCTAAAATATTTGTGTTTAAAGTCATACACACAAAAATCCTTGACTATATTATCTCTTATTATGGAATTGATATTTACATATCCAAAATTTTCATAATATTATACATTTTGCCCTTATTGATGAGTTAGGAATTAGGTCATGCTTGGGGAAGTTGTGGGCCTTTCCATAGTTTATCCCTAAACTTACTTATGTAGTTCATCCCATCTACAAATAACTTAAAAAGGTGGATATTTTGACTTGGATGAGTGATTTATAGGATTCATTTGAAGAATTAAAATATTTTATTAAGTCTCATCTAATACTCATAACACCCAAACCTAACTTGTTTCTCATACTTTACATTAGGAAAATTGAGGTGTCTCATTTCCTCATGTTAAACCAAGAGGATGATGATGGTAAGGTGTACTTCACATATTTCATTATCCACATGCTTATTGACTATAAGACATGTTATAATCAATAATATGAGTGATTTTACATCATGTTCACAATGAATTAGTTATGACATTACATTCTCAACTAAGGAATGAAAGTCATATTAAGGTTTTAGGACTTACAAACCTTATTAACCTAACCAACACTTTCATGAAATTTTGGGAGTTTCATCACACTTTTGAGTGATTAGAAACTCATGTATGTCAACAAAAACTCCATAAAGAGACAAATTATTGATTATTTATTGATATATTACCTATAGAAGCTAGATATCTCATTGATACCAACATTATTGATAAACTAATTTATTATATAAAGAAACCTACAATTATTTCCTCTCCTTGTTATGTTGATATAATTAATTATTTAAATGAACATACTTATCCCAAGGGTTCCAATTCCAAATTGAGGGATCAACTTCATATCACAGCATCAAAATATACCATTTTATATAAGGTTATATATCATAAAGCCTTTCATGACATTTTATTGAGGTGTGTTGACTAATAAAAGTAAAAAGGGTCCTTTTTCATTGCCATAATAGTGTTTATAGTGGACACTTTGGTGGCCATGAAAATTCCAACAAGATCCACAAGATGGGATAGTTTTGACCCAATCTCAAACACAATGATGTAAATTACATGAAAAAATGTGAGAAGTGATAACACTCCTCCCACAAAATCCACATCATTTTTAAATATTTATAACCCTTCATTACTCCATGGTCATTTTCCACTTGGGGTATAGATTTTATAGGTAATACTTATCTAGATTCCTTAGATGGTCACCATTTCATCATCACAATCACTTATTATTTCATTAAGTGGGTGGAAGATATGCCTCTAATAAATACCACTAGATCTATCATCACTAAATTTATTTTGAATCAAATCATATGTTAACTCAAAGTCTTATAGGACATAATAATAAATAATGGGTATCCTTTCAAGAATCAAGATGTATTATACATTTGTAATAAATTCACTATATCTCATCACACATCCTCCTTATACTATCTACATTCTAATGACTAATCCAATGTGACAAATTAAATAGTAAAACCAATCCTGGTAAATATTGTTAAATATAATAAAAGGGATTGTCACTTGTAACTTTACCCAAGACTATGGGCCTATTATACAAGTTTTCACATGCCCATAGGGGTAACCATGTATTCCTTTATTTTTAGATAAAAATATACTATACCTCTTAAGGTAAAAATACATAGCCTTCATGTCCTTCTTTAGGGTCTACTTGACAATGAATATTATAGAAATTCACAACTAGCTAAATTAGAAAATCTAAAGGAAAACCAAATTTATACTACATTATACCACATTGCATACATAAAGTGCATGGCATGATAGTACAAAAAAAGAGTTCATGAGTGCCTGATGTAATTATTAAACCTTGTCTTGTGACTCGATAATTGAATAGATAAAAATAAAGGAGAACTTTAAGTGTTTATACCTAGTTGATCAAGTCCTTATTTAGTGACTAAAGATTTTAAGCATGAATCCTATTGATTATTTAATCTAGAGGGTAAGGAGTTTAGTGAATCTATGAAATTTTTAAACCATAATATATATATATATATATATATATATATATATATATACATTTTCAATTCAAATTTACCTCATTGAATTTCATTTTTGATTTTTTACATGTTATAGTGCATATCAGATGTAGTGTTTTGTGACCATTTGGATATTAGTTTGCACAACAAAAACTTTCAAAGTGAAACATATCATCTCATTTCATTTTCATATTACACTATTATCTTATCAAAAAATTATCAAAATAATAATTACCTTGGTTCTTATCTTAATTATTATGAGTAGATCATACATATTTTTTCTTAAAACCTTATTGTAAAGCTTAAAAAATTCTAGCCTATAGACTAGTATAAAAACTTGTCCATGACAAAGTCTCATCTAACAATTCCATCTAATCTGAAAACATTAACATGCTAAAATGGTAGATAACCTTTCTCACCTATCTTGATATTTGGTGATGATATTTTTCATATTATAAGTTCATGGGGCCAAGATTTATGGTTAAGGAACTCACCAAAAAATGTGACAAATAGAAATAAAGACACTCATATGAAAATAAAAATCTTATGAAATAAAATTCAAATCTCTCCTCTTTCCCATCACTAATCTTTGGTTTTTAACCTTTTCATCTGACTATTTTCATGGGGTTAGCATTGGGGAGAGACTACCTTACTCACCTACATATAATATTTGGTGATGAGGCCATGTGTCTTCCTTATCACATGAGACTAACTGTAGGGGGGTCACAAAGAATTTTAAAAAGTAAATGCAAAAGAAATTTCTAATTAGAAGGTGTCCAATAAAAATTATTAAAAAAACCATGTTTAAGTGTCTATTATGATGAGGGTAAGTTTACCCCATTTACTGATTATGTCAAAGCTATTTACCTCTAGGTGAAGTCAATAAAGTTAGTATTTTGAAATTTTATTAAAATCTTCACTTCTCCACTTTTCTCCTATGTATTAGGTCATTATCCTTTTCTATGTGATGTTTTGATGTATATTTTTAAATCTACCATATCATGCATATCCTTCTTCCCTATTTATTCCTTTAATGTAAGTTTAAATTCATATGTTATGTAAACAAAATAATTTAGTAATCACCTAAAAAAACTATTAGAACATTTATATTTTTACACATATCCATCATGTTTTATTACATCATTTAGATACATTTTATTTCCATAATTTCACATATATACTAATTTTCCATAGCTTTACCAAAAAACATAAAGGATATATGGTATACAATAACATGAAGGTTCATCTAAAGTGCATAAAATTAAAGAGCATACATGGAAATTAAAGACGTAACATGTAAATGACAAGTCACTAAAATGGACCAGAATATATCCATATATATTTAAATAATGTCAAGTTTGTATAATAAAGTTTCATATACAATCCACATATATAGAGAAAAAATGTGTATCAAAATATATTAAATATTAAATATAAATAATTTATATACAGATGCACATGTACAATAGATGTCTCTAGGACATGGTAAATTTCAATGGCTCATATAGAAATGAACTTGGATTTTTTTGGAAAATATTTAAGTATGTATTTTTAATGTCAGGTGAGAGTTAATAGATGGTGTTTAGTCAAGTAGATTAATTGATAGGAAAAATTGTCATGTGGCACATAAGCCATGATAATGTGTGACTTCACAAAAAAACCTATATATCGACAGTAGTATTTTTTATTACGTGACATCTATGATGTTGCATGAAAGTTATTTTTTGATTCAATACTATTAATATCTCTCGATAGTATTGTGACCATTTGAAAGCATTATTATCTCTTGAAAACATTATTTTATCTTGATGATATTGTTTTCATTTGATATTAGTGCTATTATTTGACAAGAATGTTGTAGTTTGATAATATTGATGTCATTTGATATCAATGCTATCATTTAGTATCATTACTATAGACCACTAGCATTATTTCCATTTGATAAAAATGTTTTCATATGATAGAAATGTTTCCATCTGATAACATTATTTTCATCTGATGTCATTACTACCATTTTACATCAATTTTGTCATTTGGTAGTAATGTTATTGAATTGTAACAATGATGTCATTCATCAAAAATGATTCCAAATGACATAAGTGTTGTATTTTGATAGCAATGTTTTCACTAAATAGTAATGACATCATTTGATAGAATTTTTGACAATTGACAACATATCTATCACTCAAATCTCATAGCTATTTTGTGATATTTGTGGTGTCAAGTTATAGTTGCAATCGACATAGGTTATCATGGGTGTCAATACACATGGAAATTTATAACTATGTTGTCAAATGACACAAGTAACTTTTGAATTATAGTTAGGTTGATATGTTTCAAAAATTTAGTTCTAAAATGATTATATTTAACATACGATGGAGAATAATCTCATATTAACATTCAATGGAGTGACGATCTATATTTATATGTATTGAATTTAGTTTAAATAATAGGAAAGATGACTAGGAAAACTTACACCAAAATAATTTAGGCAAATCCACATTGTTCACCACCCACTAAAATCAATAAACACCAATTTTTAAAACTAAAATATTCACAAATTAATTAAGGATCACCACTAAAATTTACCCTAATCTAAGATCTTGTCCTCCTACTCTAGGAAGGTCCTAATATTAAAAAATGTTATGGACTATGGATCTTAGGTTGCCTCTTATTAATCCCTTCCTAGGAGTAAATATTTCATCTTATTCATCAACGCAAAGGAATTGAACCACATTAACCAATCAAAAAATTAGTTAAAAATTGAACTTGAGCCTCTACTATGGTATCTCTATCTTATAATAAACTAACCTCTACCCTCTAATTGGCTAGTGTGAGAGATGCATGGTAGGATATTAAAAAGCATTCATGTGACTACCTATCAAAGTAGGTAGTTTTAGATTTCCCAATAATTGGTCACAAGTCATGTTGGTCCCCACTTAAAATAGGTTGATAAGGGTGTCCCTAATCATAGGCCTTCAACCTATTTCTATATTTGCAACCATAAGGAAATAGATCTACATAAAATCTAGTCATATGAAAAAAATCATTGCATCAACTAAGTATACATGATAAAAATAAATACATAAGAGTTGAAATTAAGAAATGAACTATTAAACATAGATCATCCTCATGTCAGTCAAGATTTGATTCATCCTCATATTCCTCCTCCTCATCTCCCTCATAATCTAAGTCAATAAAATATTGATCTTATCTATTGGTTACCTATTGTTATTTTAAGGGATTTTGGTGTGGTGGTGGTGGTACCTATAAAATCTAATATTGATGGGATACCATTAACAACGTTACTATAATGACCATAGTTATCTGATATCCTTATCCTCTAGTGGGATTCTGATATGGTCATCCATCTAGCTATTTCATCATATTCACCCTATAATAGTGAATATTAGTGTCAATGAATGCTAATAAGGTCTCCCAAGTCTCCCAGGCCTAGCCTCTCTAATGTCCTTATACACTACTTGAGGCATAGACATGTTTCTTATAATGGGCATCATAAACTACTATGTCACCTTATCAAGGAGGTACAAATCAACCTATATTTTATTGTCTCTAACCTAATACACTCCAATATCCATCATGAGGTACAATCCCTCATCATCCCACTGGCCCATCATCCCTTGATATGATAAGGACACTAGATTGGCCACTATTAATTTCACAACTACCTAGGTTAATGATCTAAATACCATTATATCTATCTAATGTGAAGATATTATAGTCCCAAAATCCCCAATTATAACCCCTCTATGGTATAATATCATCCTCTCATTTACCTATATCATGATGAGCTTAGGGTGACTCATCTAGAGATCCCACAATGATGTGATCTTATACAGGTACCTATATGTATGATAAAATACCTCCTAAGTCCATGATTAGTGTATCCCCTCTCTAAATTTTAGTGTATGATTGGTGATAAGCTATATTGTAACATGTTTTTTCCCCTTGTCTCAAATTATCTAAGAGGAAATGATATCGATAATGGCCTTTTATAGGTTCAATATTTCAAATCCCTCAATCCTTGAAGCCTAGCTCCATAATTTGTTCCCACATCCCAAAAATGCTCATCTAAGCTATAAGCCTTTGCCCTATTGGTGGACTCCTATAAGGTCACTTGTTTACCTATCATCGATAAACCCTTAAATATATAGACATCTATGAGAGTGATGGTGTGACTTATAATATCCTTTAGAAACCAAAAGGTTTTATAATTTACATCCAAATATGTGAAAATATCACATAACAACTTATTTGATATGGGCACAATATACACCTGAGCATTCCATAAAAACCTAGATCTATCTAGGATGGAGAAAACATCAACCATAAAGATAACCATAATCCATGAGATCCAATCTTGTTCCATAGATTTAACCCATCATATGTATCTTCCATATTATAGAAGATACCTTAAATGATTCCATAACCCCTTTTCTTGCCCAAAAGCTTCCCAATAACTCTTCATTTCTCTATACGATGAAAAAAATGACTGTTGTAGGTGGAACTATGAAATCTCCTAGGGAGTATTCATTTTCATTAATGATGGTTATGATATAACCACATGCATGGTATTTCTATCAATTAACTAATCTATGGATGTAATGGTCATGCAACCATCATGTTGAAGGAATAACCACTTGTCTATATAGATTGGTGGTTTCATCTCAATGTAATGGTTTTGACTGCTAGTCAAATATAACCCAAAAACACTTTAAGATGTTTAATTTTCACCTTAATTTAATAATATTTAATAATTTACTAATCTAACAAACCTCCTAAATGCATTTATGCATTAGAATTTCAAATTGAATATATTTTTAAACATTTTTGAATAAAAATTTAAAACTTGGAGAAAAAATATAAAATGCTCAATAATAACCTGGACCTAACCCACCCCTCCTACTGGTATGTTCACCATACCATAATTTTTGTCATCAAGTTGGTAACTTTTTAGATCAATGCTATCACCCTCAATCCAGAACTCAAGAATCTATAAAACCAATTTGTATAAATGATTTCTATTTTTGGAAAGATTTTGAATATATAGGCCTTTTAACTATCTATTGTGTTTTGAAACTTTTCCATTTTTGGAAATTTTCCTCATATTTAATGCTTATATATGTTATTATTTTTGATCGGTACATTTTATTTTCTAAACTAACACATTTTAAATATTATAATTTCATGTAGCATATTTGTTTCTCATTTTTGTTTTATAAGTGCATGTCACCCACCTAAAGATTTATTCCCTTGATGGGATGATTCATGTAGTGTACTAGTCATTATGTACATGATAATTATTTTTTTCCATGATTTGGTTAGTTATTCATTTTTTTATTTTCATTAAACTCCACTTGATTCTAACCTTTTTCTCATAGGTTGCATAGAGTCTTGACTGACTTCACTACACCACACATGTAAGTAAAGTAAGTTTATTAACCCTAATTTTATCTTAATTATGCCACTACTCAGGACCACACTCTTATAAATTCATGAAAAGGTGTCCTCCTAGGGGAAATATGTATGCACCCAAAAATTACACTTCTAAAAAATTTGATGATGATGCAATGATCTCCATAAATATGCTCAAGATCGATTCTCTTTGATATTTTTTCTCCCCACTCTTTTTTTCATCTTATTTATACCAATTTCAAACCTTTTAATTTACATTTTTAGTCATTTATATATTTAACATAGTATTTTCATCAATTACTATGAGATTTTTAGTTTCCATTATGAAACCACCCTTTACAAAGACAAAACCCTCCTTTGAAAAGTTGAAAATAACCCTTTATGATGCGCTATGCCATGATTTTTTATACAACCATAAACAAAATGTTACCTAATTATTGGTTTCATAGTTAAATAGGTTGTACTCATTATATATAAAGTTGGTTTCATCACCTTATGTAGTGGTTTCATTTTCATCACCTACAAATAACATCAATTTCAACATAATTTATGCATCTTCCATTTTTAGCATCTGAGACTTGAGTTATCATGAATTTTGTATATTTTTGTTTTTATTTATTCCTTTATTTTATTATTTTTTACCTCATGATGTCCCAACTTAATCCCAATTTTTTTAATCACACTTCAGCCTTCCTAAGATTAGCTTTCAGGTAACAAACAATTAAACTCATCCTTCCAACCTCCTTAATTCTCATAAATGTATATCAATTTTAGATTAAAATTATACATTTAATATTGGTATTTTAATTCTCTAAATAACCCATTCCCACTTTATTTCATTTTTAAAAAATATTTTGCACCATCTTCATTCACTTTCATGTTAAATCCACAGAAATTTGGAAGACATAATCCATTATATTAGTTACACAATATTTACTATTATTGGATTATCCAACCTAAATATAGATACTTTACTATCCAATATTGTGTTATTCTTAGTTTTATACCATCCTTTTTCATAGAGTTTCTTATGGTCATGTTCAATGGTGGATCTAACTTTTTTGGGACTTTTTTCACAACAAAAATCTCTTGCATCTACTTATTTATAACCATTGATTAGGTTATAGGACTTTATTTTAAGTATTTTATTAATTAATTAGTATATTATATTTTAGTTTCATTTATTCAGTATATTAGTTTCACATTAAAAAATCATATAAAATAAATCTTTCTTGCTTTGTTCTCTTGTATAAAGGTAGAGTATAGATCTCTTATTTCCGCAACTATATATTAGTATCTTTGAAATAATGTAGTTATACACATATCATAGGTAAACAAATCAAAATAAAAATAGTTAAAACCAACTAAAATATTTCATTTTCTATTTTAAGTAAGCTTTCATTGCACATATAACTCTCAAATAAATACACAAAAAAAATTAAACCTAGATAGTCAAATCTAGCATACTAGATCTGTAATTCAATTATTTCATAGTGAAATAAGAATGTTTTAGGTCATTTAATTTAGAACAAAATTATATTATATTTTCATAATTTCATCCATAGATCATTAATTCTCTACCAGGTGCATGAATACACACACACACACACACACACACACACAATTCTATGAAAATTTTATATTATACTATATTGAACGATTGGATGAAAATGTTACACCCATCTATAATTCTCTACTAGATACATGAATAAGTGGAGTTTAATTAAAATACAATGGTCATTTTTAATCACATGATTGTTGGTAAGTATTCAAAATATGACCTAAAATATGAATTTGTTGAAGGTATCTAGAAGTTTCATAAAACATGCTAAGGGAGATTCATGAACTATGGGAGCAACAAAATTTGAAGGGGTATGGATAATAATAAAGAGTAGATAGAAATTTAAGGATGTGGTGAATATGCCCAAGCATGTCAAATTTAGCTTGCCTAATTTTGGTACTACCTAAGTACAAATGAAATATAGTAGGAAAGTGGATCACGTGAGTTATTTAAGTTTTGAAAAATGAGGTGGTCATATTATTTGTTTTCATTTTTTTATTATGGTTTGTGAATGTAAAATTTTATTTAATTAAATCCTACATAAGTATGTATTGATTAAAATTATAAAACTTTAAAAATATGCATTCTTTTAATTTGTAAATTTATAATTTTATCATTAACAATATCATATAAAATTACTAAATAAAATTATTAAAATTATATAATATCAATCAGGTTTGTTTCAAATGAAATTATGAATAAGATGTAATTTATAAATTTAATTGTTAATAATATGAGGAATAAATGCCAAAAATTGATTTTTTTACTAACATTAGAATTCCATATCAAATAAGAAGTGAAATATTAAATCTTAATTGAGAATTTATTAATTGATAGAGCCAAAATGTGTCAACTAGTATGTTAAGATAATATTAAGATATTGTGGTCACTTTTTTTTAAGACTATTATCAGTCCTAGAAGGTTAAAAACCATTATGAGCATGTGACACGTATGACAATGTAATCTATGGTTTAATACCATAAGTAGTTTGTGGTATTAATAATGATGATGTTGGCTATGAAATTTATGAATTATATTAAGATAGGAAATGAAAACTATGGATTACGAATTTTATGTTATGATTTTTGGATGATTATGAGAGATATAAATAATTATGAGAATTTTATAGTATAATATTATACAATAACATCAAATAGTTATATGTGGAAAAATATGAACATAATAACAAATTATGTTTAAAATATAATTTTGAAACATTGATTAGTAAATTAAAAAAAATTAAAACTAATTATGAATATATATAAGATGTGGTGATGAATAAATTTGAAATATGGAAGTTGAGAAATAAAATGGGCTTATGAAATGAGCATAATAAATGAGACACATTTTAACTTTCTCCTTACACCACCCAAAAGATCTAAATACTATTAACAGTTTTGATGGATAGTCAATTCATTAATATTAGATATTGATTTAAGTGTTTTAAATATTGATATATAATTTTAAATATATTAATGGGTATTGAGTGATAAGATCCAAATATTTATATGATATTAGAGGAAATACATATGTATGGTTATTATGAAAACAATTCAGTTGTAGGGTGTTTGGTTATGTAATAACATTACAAGTGTGTCTGAATACATGGTTATTATGTTGATTATATATGATCTAGATCTGATGACCATTCAATTTCATGAGGGTAATGTAAATAATTATATTCTAACTTAGATAAGTACACTCAACTTAGTGGAGTGGTTCTTGGAAGACCTAGTAAATCAATGTTAACATTAGGATGGGTATTATTTGGGTAAGATGTTGAGATCATAATTTATATATTCATGTAGAGATACATAATTTATAATGTTAAATCCTAGGTGAAATTTTGTAAATATGATATCCATATAATAGTAACTAATGGAGGTATTTGATTAACTTCATTCTAAGCTAGTTATAAATATATGTATGTAGTATAAAATTTGTTTAACCTCATTAAATAAATTTTTTTGACTTTTAAAAAATGTTATATGAATCACTATTTGTATATGATATTTATGGATTATATAGAACCTCAATCTTTTACACTTGGAAAAAAATCAGACCATGGTTGTTCCTATTAGTTTTGGACCTTTCCCACTTATGCAAGTCTTGTAACTAATTTATCTTGTACCCCTTGGCCCATATCTTAGTATGATAGGACATTTCATATTATTATGTTGATGAAATAGGAATTTTATCTTTCCTAGAATACTTAAAATGTACTTATCTTCCCACTTTACAAATTCTAAGCATCTACCTATTTTCTTGTTTCTTAGACACTAAAGTTTAGGATAGACACAAGCATCAACTCTAGTGTCCTGACCCAACACAAGTGTCAAGTGTCCTAAATTCATAATTTTTTCAAATAAAATGTATATTAATGGTCAACATAAGTCATTTAATGATATTTAATTCTCTAAATGGATTGATATAAATATAATATCAATCCTCATTCATTCCTCGCCTAGCAAAGACCATGGTAACCTATCAAAATCATTAAATTGAGTAAATATTTCCTAATTTCTAATACTCTCATATTATTCATAGGTACAACACATACTTAGATATAAATTAATAAAGGAGTATCCCAAGACCTTGATTTTCTAAGTTACAAGTGAGGTCATTATTTTACTTACTTTCTACATATTACATGATTTACACACAAGCCAACATATAAGGGATTACTACATCAATCTGAGGTCCTCTTGATAGTATTTTATATGTAGGTGTTATCACCAAATCTCACACCTTATAATATTTTTTTCAATCCTATTCTAGATCTGGGCAACATGGGAACATTTCTAGGTATGTGGGTGTACCTATATTGGAAATGAGCCTATAGATTTAAGGGTTAGCTCCCTGAATATTTTGTGCACTATTTATCAATTAAACTACTACTTACTTATGGGGAAAATAGATAGAGAATGCATGAATTTAACCTACTCTAAAGGAGGTGATGTACCAAAAATGTCTTCCACATGACCATCATAATTTTACCATAATGAAATAAAGCATACATACTAAACTCTAAGATTTAATGGGTTCTAAGATGATTTTTTAAATATAGAGAACATAAGTGAGTAGTGACATAAGGATAATTAACTATATGGTATATTACACACTCCAATGACAATTTTACACTTGAAAATATTTACACACTAGACTACACTCTACATGACCTATTAGACTAAGAACTCTTATTCAAACATGAAAGGATAAAGGAAGGAAGGATAGAGGATTATCACTTCTCATCACCATACATCACTTTAATACTTAGACAACAATTCAAAAATAAGAGACAAACTTGTATTAATGTTCAAAGGCAAAATATAACATCAATCTAGTGGGTCTTTGCCATACATGGTGTGGTACTACTTTACAATAGCTCAAAATCTATATTTATAGAAGAAATGAAGCAAGAGAAAGTAATATTTGACACTAAAAAGTGGAATCAAATGAGAACAACCTCATTTAAACCATAGTTGTAGTTTCCTCTAGAAAATATGCTCCTTCAAACCTTTTGATTGATCTAGGTTACTTCAAGTGGTTGCATATTTACACCATTGCCTCCTTGATCTTACCTAATGGTTGCAATGGTGGGATCAATTTTTTCTAAGATAGGTTCTAGAATAAATGTATCCATAATAATCATATCAATATCTTAGGACTTTATCCTAGTGTTAACTGATCTTATCTAATTCCTCATTATCTATAATAGTGAGGAGAAGGGTTTTCTTCATGCAGTTGGTCCTAGAGATGAAACTATTGAAGTCTATGTGTTTGCCTCAATGGCACATTTTGAAATGTTGGCTTTGGCCTGAACTAAACCATGATTGAATTTGGCTCCATAAATTTTATTTACCTTGTCCCATCGAAAATTACTTTTTCAACATTCATCTAAGTCACTAGGCTTGCCCTCATTTGATTGGCCATCAAAAACTAGATTAGATCATTGATATTTTGATTCATCTCACTATGTTAATCTACCTGATGTGAATGAATGTGATTGTTATATCCTATACCAAGATTCATGTACTTTTTCCACTTGTCACCTACACATTTGTACTTAGGGTTCTATTACCTCTTTGAACCTCGCTCATGATTGATCCTAATTTTCATAATTAAATGAATGCCATTGATTTGTCTATGCCCATTAAACTACCAATCATCACTTTGTATATCCTATATTATTGAGCATCGATCAGTGATCTTGCCTTTTGAATTCTAATGGCTATTTTATGAGCTCAAAATTTGACATCTACATGACCATCATTGGGATATTTGAAATTCAATGGTTATTTGTTAGGTATTGAATTTAACATCCACATAAACATCATTTGACATTCATGTAGATGTATTTGACATTATGTAGACCATAAAATTTAATATACAATGGATGACTATTGAGCTTAAACTTTGACACTTATTTGAATGTCACTCTACTTCCCAATAATTCTTTTAGAATTTGTGTTTCAACCTTTTATTATGGACCATTTTCCTTGGGATATTTATTTTGGGATTTTTATTAAACATTTTTTATGGGATTCATATCTCATCCAATTTCCTTGAAATAAATCATACTTAATCTTTTTCTTCGAAACAAATTCTTGTGGACAAAATGTCTGAAAGAATTCATGACTTTAGGATTTCTATCTCGGACAAAATGTCTAAAAGAAACCATACTTAGTATTTTTCCTTTGAAAAATTTATCTAAAAGAATTCATGCCTTCAAGAAAATTATCTCAAATAATTTTATTTAAAGAATTTTTGCCCTTGAACCTTTTGACTAAACCTTGTCTTTGGCCTATGTGTATTAGACAAAATATTTGAAAGAAATAGTCTTCAAGACTTTTTATTGTGGAGAAAATGTTTGAGATAAATGAAGTCTTCAAGGAAATATTTTTAGGACAATTTTATTGAAATAATTCATACCTATCTTCTTCCACAAAACTTTTGATTCAGATGGCTCTTATGACCCTTCAAAACTTCTATCTAGGATACTTTGCTTAAGAATGACCCTTTGAGAAAATTGTTTGGATAATTTTCTTGAAAGAAAATAAAATTTCAAGATTTTTATTTAGGGCACTTTCCAAAGAAAAATGCCATTTAGGATTTTTGTATAGGATATTTTTTCAAAGCAATGGCCCTATGGAATTTTTGTCTTGGTCACTTTCTAGAAAGAAATACCCTTTAGGATTTTTACTTGGGACACTTTCTCGAGAAACCAACCCTTCAAGATTTTTATTTTAGACCAATTTTTGTGGGCCTTGTGTTTCAAACAATTTATCTAAAACAAACCTACCTTCAAATTTTTTTTCAAACATTTTCCTCAAAAGAATTATGATTTTGAGAAAATTATGTGGACAATTTTCTTGAAATAAATATGACACTTTATCTTTTGATGTGGAAAACTTCATTGAAATAATTATATCTTTGGGAAATTTGTTGCATAACTTTTGTCTAAAAGGAATAAGTCTATTGGATCCTTACCTTATATAATTTTCCTAAAAAAGTCCCCCACACTTAGCTAAAAATTGAAATGTCTCCTAAGTACAAAGGCTTTTATGGACCTGCTCTTGCACCTTCTCAACACTATGAAAATCTACCACTTGCATATTTGATTCAAAAAATGACCCTTAAGACACCAAAAGACACAAGGACTAAGCTATACCATGACCAAAACTTAGAATGACATATGAAATTACATCAAATGATTTGTAACATACATTATAACAATATGAAAATCCCCTATACAAAATTTTGACTATAGGGGGTTGATCCATTTTGGCCTATGGGAGAAAATGGTCAACATCTTTAGAGATTTACTAAGGGTGGCATGATTTTTATTCCATGACCAGTTGCTTAATCTTATCCATTGTACTATGGAGTCACAAGTATATAGGTTGGACATATAAATTGCCTTGAACAATAAACAAAACATAAGGAATGACAAAGAAGAATAAAAAATAGAATTGTGCTTTAGAGCACTTATTAAACACAACACAATAAGGAAGGAAACAAACACCTAACCTAATATTTAAAATACTAACCTTCAAAGGTAAAACATCTGATCATCCCTCAATCAAGGTCAAAAATGGTTCCCCTAGCATCTTTATCACTCCATGAAGGTATCCTAGCATGAGGATCATGATCAGCACCAATCCCTTGCATATGTAGGTGGTCAATAATCCTATCACCTTTAAATATTCTTAGGTCTACAAGTGGACTATCTGGGATCTTCATAAATAATATTTATTTCTCTCTAAGATCCTTGGTTATAAATACAATCATCTTGATCATTGCCATATCAGATATCCATCCCTCTTACTATAGAAAAGGAAATATGATAGCTGCCTCAACCATTCTATCTTCCTACATAGGATATAATTGTTTCTTAGGAGTATCAAGTTCTTATTATTTATGATCCAACCCTCTAAACATGGCTCAATTCCAAATGGATCTCTTAACTATCTTTTAGGTAAAACAAGTTCTACCTTGACCTCATTGGGTCCCTCTAAAACTATAGGCTCTTGAATAGTAGATTGATGTTTGTCTTCCTTAACAATATGCCCTTTACATTCAAACTTTATATAAAACCTAAGATTTTACTCAGTTTCATCAACAAACACATAGACATACATTTCTTGGGAGAAGAAATAATATTACCAATCTTGTCAAATTATTGACATATGGCCTCAAATCTCAGCCACAAGTCATCCTCCTCTTCTTCATGCATGTCACCATTTAGAGCATGTTCATCAATAACAAGAATGAAAAAATAAGTTTTACCACTATGGTACTCAACTAGGTTCATCAACCTATGATCATCATACTTATGAATCATATAGTTGCACTCACCAACATGAGAATTTTTCATGCTTACCTCAGCTTCTTTAAATGGTTGATCACGCATAATGTAAGAACCAAGGCAAGTTTACTCAAAGTATGCATAAGGATCATGTGCATCTGAATATATATCATGCTCATATAAAAATAAATAATAAATTACCTTAATATTAAAGTCTCCCCCATCCACATTAGGCTCCTCCTTCTCATGAACAATGGAATTCAAGCTGGAACTTGCTTCAATGTAAGGCTCAATATGAAATCTTTCAAGAGGATGAGCTATAATTATTATCTTGGTCTCATACCTTGTCCTAAAATACAAGAAGGACTAGTCAGTTGAGAGATATCCACCTATCTTGGCTATGAATTCCCTTGACATGTAGATTGAAAAGTGAGGTAGGAGGTCACCAACAACTATATCTTGAATGATAGGAAATACAAGATAATCATGTAAGAAAACATTCAAGTGTTTTATCATCCATATGGTATTATTAGGTGTATAATTTATCTAGATCACTCCTTTTCTATGTGGCTCATATTTTAGGCCTAGCTTGTCAGCTACAACTTTGGGCATGACATAAGTAGAGGCTCCACTATCAACTATTAAATTATGAACCAATTTATCATCCACTATTAGAGTGAGGTAAAATGGTGGAGACTTATCAATCCTAGTAGATGGTTCAACAATATTGTTAGGATTATTTACAATTAAATAATGACTACTATTTTAATTTAAAGATGAATAACTAGTAGGAATAATTGACAATTGCTTTTTTAATAATTCCTTTTAGTTGGGCATATGAAGGATGTCCCACAAGGAGATAGATGATTTGGCACTTTTCAAGGAATACACTATGTTTATATCATTAGTACTCACATTTAATTATGTTGTTGGAGGCAAATAATTACTTAGAAATTTAGGAATAGAGTCACCTTGAATAGACCTTAACACATTTTGACTTATTGGAGGTATAGGAGCCTATGGAACTATCACACTTGTAATCACTCCTTACTACCTTAAAAGAGGATTAGATGAGCCTATGGGTATTCCACTACCACCTTATAGAGTATTATTCTTAGCCCTTGTATCATCTTCAATAGATGTTCCTCGATTTAGCACATAAGTGTCTTTAACCAGAAAATTAGTGAAGATCTCTCCTTGAGGTTGTCAATCCTCATTAACTTGCATCATTACCTCATCTCCATTTGAAAAGAGGAAAGTAAATAATCCTTGATCCACAAAATATTCCTCTCTATTTTAAATAGCCTCCATGAATTTGTCTTGCTACCAATCTTCTCCCTATAACAGATTGCTATGAACTAGTACCATCTCCTTTACATATATGGTAGAGTTTAGATTGTACACATTTGTAGGTTTTTTGGAGGTAGGCTGTCATTGGCCTCTCCCTCATCCATATTTTTTACTATGTTTATTCCAATAAGGGTAAGGATTATGATAGGAACCTTGATGCACATTAGATTGTCTATTTTGAGCCTCTAAGGATAGTAACTTTGCTTTCCAATCAACATGATTTTCAACCTACCTAGGAGCCACCTTAGTTTTGGTATTAGCACTAGGAACTTAGGATACATCTGGAGTATTAGTAGAGGTATGAGATAAAGGAGGACTATAAAATTTAGGTGTAAATATTCTAGCTTGAATGAGATTATTTTTATCTTTAATAGAAAGCTCATATAATTAAAGGAGGGTGGATCCTCCCATATATTGAAGCATGATAGTAATTTCAGTCCCAATGGATCTCAACTAATTATGGAACACAAAACTAGTAGGTTGTCTCATGGGAGGAGGAAATATATGCTAAGTTTTAAACATGTCATGTAAGTCATGCATTATTTATTTGGGTCCCCTTTTTATCACATTGAGTTTCTATATGAGAGAAGCATGGTCACTTTCATTTACAAATCTAGAAGTTGAAAACACTCTGAAATCATCCCATGTTGTGATGCATCCACCTTCTAGATTCCTATACCAATCAAGGGCCTTCCATTTAAGGGACATGGTAAAGAGTCTAATGGAAATTTTCTTTTGAACAATATTGTGGAAATTACAAAAAATAGAAACATCTATAATGTGTTCACTAGGTGTGAGATGACTCTCACCATTACATGTGGGCACACCTTTTGTGGTATTAGGAGGGATGGCATCATATGCATGAAGTTGGACTAGATTATCATTATTGAAGGAAGGGAAATTATGATGCCCGACCATGTCTTTTTATTTAAGATATTTAATTTCTTTATCCTCTTCAACCTCTTCCTCTATAGAAAAATCCACTCATTCTTCAAAGGGTAGATTAGGCTATGGATACTAAATTACAAGAGGTATTTCAAGATTAATGGGTGGATTAATGGGATTGGATATTCTAGAAAATGATGAACTATTCAAGACCATTAATTATGGGTAAAATATTATAAAATAATAATTTTTTGAAACTAGATTTACTTTGAGGAGTTACCAAATGCTGAGTAACACACCAATTTTTAGATAGTGTTTTTCAAGACCAACATTCACCTTGACAAGTTGTCTTCAAGACAATGGGTCCCATTGAGCATGCTATAATTGTTTTCACCAAATCTTACACCCTATAATATTTTTTTCAAACTTATTATATATTTTGGATACATGGGAACATTTATAGGTATGTAGGTGTACCTATATTGTAAATGAGCCTACAGATTTAAGGGCTAACTCCCTGAATATATCATGCATTATTTATCACTTAAACTAATACATAATTATGGGAAAAAGAGTTATAAAATTAATAAATTTAACCTACTCTAAAGGAAGTGATGCACCAAAAATTTCTTCCACATGACTATCATATTTCTACCACAATGAAACAAAACATATAGACTAGTCTTTAGGATTTAATGGGTTTTAACATGAGTATTACAATATAGAGGTGAAAAGTAAGTAATAACAAAAGTCAAATGAACCAGAGGTAGATTACACACTCCAAGGAAATTTTCACACTTGAAAATTGTCACACACTAGACTACACTCTATATGACCTATTAGACTAGGAACTCTTGTTCAAACATGAAAGGATAAGGGAAGGAATGATAGAGGATTATCACTTCTCATGACCATACATCACTTGAAGACTTAATTTTTTTTTAAACTTAGAAATAGACTTGTATTAATTTTCAAATTCAAAATATAACATCAATCTAGTAGGGCTTCACCATATATGGTGTGGTACTACTTGAAAATAACTCAAGAGCTATATTTATAGAAGAAAGGAAAAAAGATAAAGGGATATTTGGCACTAAAAAGGGAAATTAAATGAGAACAAACCCATTTTTAATATAGTTTTAATTGAATTTACAAAATATTCTCCTTAAGAACTTTTAATTGATTTGGGCTACTTCAAGTGGTGGCATAGTTACATCATTTCCACCTTCATCTTCTTTGATGATTATAATGATCAGATCAATTTTTTTTTACCTAGGATCTGGCATCAATGAGCTTAGAATAATCATATAAATCTATTAGGTCTTTGTCTTAGAGTTAAATACTCTTTGTTAGTTCACCATAGCATGTAATAATGAGGAAAAGGGTCCCTTTCATGCAGTTTCTCCTAGAGATGAGACCGTTGATGTTTGTGTGTCCACCTTGATGGTGCTTTTTGAAATGTTGGCTCTAGTCTAAACTAAACCATGACCAAACTTATATCCATACCTTCTATTTACCCTTTTCAAAATTTTATTTATTGACCTTTGTTTGAGTCATTTTATTGGCTATCAAAAACTAGCTTAGATCATTGATCTTTTAATTCATCTCACTCTATTGATCTACCTGATGTGAATGAACATGATCTATATGTCTTTAGCTAAGATTTTCATGCTTATACCACTTGTCACCTACACATTTTTACTTAGGTTTCTCTAACCTCTTTGACCCTTGCTCATCATTGATCTTGATTTGTATGATTAAATGCATGCCATTGATCTTGCTGGGCCCATTAAACTATCAATCATCTCTAGCTATTATATATCTTGTAAGATTGAGCACCGATAATTGATCCTTCCTTTTAAATTCTAATGTATATTTCATGAGCTCATGTTTTGACATCGACATGACCATCACTAGGATATTTGAACTTTAATAGATATTTTTTGGGACTTCAATTAGATGTTTGCATGATCATCATTTGATGTCTACATGGATGTATTTAACATCCTATAGACCATAAAATTTAAGCTAAAATGGATTACTATTAATATTGAAATTTGACACTTACATGAACATCACTCTAATTCCCAACAATTCTTTGACTTTATGTTTTGGCCTTTCACTATGGACCATTTTCCTTGGGCTATTTATTTTGGTCCTTTTGATAGATATTTGTTGCGGTCTTTATGTTCTAACAAATTTCCATGAAATAAATCATACTTAGTCTTTTTCCTTGAATAAAATTATTACAGATACAATATCTGAAATAATTCATGTCTTCAAGATTTATATCTCGTAAAAAATGTTTGAAAGAAATTGTACCTAGTGTTTTGCCTTAGAATAGTAGTTATCACTCACTAAAAGAGGGGTATTTGAGTTCCTCTTGATACCATATGCTCACTAACCTATTTTTCCCCAAGGTCAACATGAATATGAAAAACTAGGGTTTAGACATTTTATGAGGAGTAATAATCCATGACCCAGATTTAAATTCACTAGTGTGAAGTTGAAGACAAATCCAAAATCATATAGGTGTTTACATCCTTTTATATTAATTATTTTATATAATAAACTTGCTTTGAATTCAAACAATAACTTTAACATAAATGTCCCAAGTTAAAATTAGTGTATGTAGGTCTAGAAGTGTCCAATCTAAAATATAGTGACTATTATAAAATCATCTTCTAGTCTATAGTTTGCCTATTCTAGATCCAACACTATGTTAGTAGTAAAATCAGCTAAGGATATTAGTTATTTTTCATTTACATATATAGCTTAATTTTAATTTATATATTTAAACTATTATCAACATAATAAATTTAGCATATTTTTATATCTGAGTTTAACACCCAATTGGCCTAATATAGATCTGCTTAACACCCTTATGCTTATTCATTTAAGTATACCCCTTTAATGAGTCTCTAGGTAAACCCAACCTATTTATACCTTCATTTTAAATTTAAATATTTAGGGAACATGATTCATATGAATGTAAACATTTTTATAATTACTTAGGTTTTAATCATATTAGGGTTTTATATTTTTGTACTTTTTCATTTCCTACTATTATTTTACATGTAACTTAGGTATAGCCCTAGATTGGGAGGTATGTCTATTGAACACATTGATCTTCCCCTCCCACCACAAAATATGTCTCAAATAAATGAGGGAAATATTACTATGGATCATGATGATCCCATGTTAACAATGAAAAACATATTGATAGGGTTATCATTGAAGAATACTACGATAATGAAAACCATGAAACAAATTAAAATGAGCAAATAGACCATGATAAAGTGAAAGCAATTATATTATTTCATGAGAATATTCATAAAAATATTAAAGATCTTGATGATATACTAAAAATTATATTGAAAATAAGTAGTTGATAAGGTATAGTTAAAACATCCCTCCCCTTGAACACATCACAATAAAATTCATCTAGTGAGGGCATAGGTTATATGTTTAAACCTTTATTTCCTAAAAAAATTATTGCTAAATATAGCATGTAATTACCAATTATTTAAACACAAATAATAGTTTCAATGACAATTAATACTCAAACCATGTTTACATCTCCCTTTATGGCTACTCAACCTACCAATATAAACTGTAATGGGTCTAAAGTTTAAACACTCCTTCAAGTTAAAAATACCTTAGAGGACAAGGTTAAAAAAATTGTACAAAATGCTTTAAAATACCCTCATGTTATTGGTTCACAATATGTTTTTCATAACCATCTTGCACTTGAAATAAATTCACACCCTTTGACAATTAGTTTTATTACACCTAAGTTTCCATTTTATGATGGAAATGGTGATATTGAGCAACATCTTTGATCCTTTTATGCAACATGCCTTGAATATGCCTCCAATGATAAAATTTTTACCAAATCATCTATAAAAAACCTCAATTACTATGATTTGAGGTGGTTATACCATTTTACTCTCAAATCCATGAAATTATTCAAACCTATCATTGATCAATTTTTAACACACTTTTCCATTAATATTTATGAAATGGTTTCCTATGCTCAAATTGCCAAAATCAAATAAGGAACTAATGAACCAATCAATGAGTATGTTTTGAGATATAAAACAATTCTAGATAAATTGACCAATCTTATGATAAATAAGAATTTTCAAGACATTCAAAAAGTTTGATTTTTCCTTTCCATGATTTCATTATTTTTAAGAAGTTCAAATATTTTGATGACTTATGCCATGTTGTATAGTACTATGAAATTAATCATATATCATTAAATAAGCTCAAGTATATATCAAACACACTAGATGATTCTACATATAGTACCAAGTTCATAATCAAACAATTTTATAAGGTAAAACCTCTTGAACCTAAAAAGGGAACAACCACCATGGTTAACATAGTTTCATAGTAGTATAATCATCTTATCTTATCCATTACACCAAAGAGATAATTATTTCATTTACCTAAGTTCCTAGCTTCATTACACCCACCATAAATAGAGTGTCAACTTATATCTCTCCCTCATCTTATAGAGGTTTCTATAAATAGACATTTATTCACAGGATATGATGTGAATGCTTATTATTATTATCATCAGGGACCATGGTATTCTATAAATATATTATTTACCTTTAAACATTAGATCCAAGATATTATTGATGACTAAATGCTTGCATTTGAGGATCCTTCAAAAGAATCAGGTTCACAACCTAGTGATCAAAAAAAATTATTTAACAATCCTTTGCAAGGCCATTCTAAGAAGGAACCAAAAATGAAAATGGCATATAATGCACATCCTCCTTCATCACCTTATGGGTACCCATTAGAGGTAATTATTGGTACTTATACACTACATATTCCTCATATGGTTCAAATACCCTTTATTTATTTTTATGATAGTGAGATTAAGGATGATGAATCATATCTTCATTCTTTATTCATTTGAGCATACCTTGACAGACAACCTGTATTAAGTTTTATCATTGATAATGGTGCAAGCAATAAATTTTTCACCATGACATTAATTATGAACTTGAGTTATACTAATAATGATTTATGTCCTTGTAATAAATTAGTTAGAGCATTTGATATGACCTCCGAGAAGGTTCTTGGTGATATTGACCTTTCCCTTTTTAAGCTAGTCCTACACATGTGGTTACTACCTTTTCATTTACACCTTCCATGTAAATATTTGATATATTAATAGGAAGACCTTGGATCCATAAAATATAAGAAGTAACCTTTATAGTGCATGAGTGTGATAAATACATTCATGTCAATTAGGTAATAATATTTTCCAAAATTCCATATCATCATCCTCTTGAAAAGGATAAACATATACCTAGATAGTTAATTACCAAGCCTACTAAGGCTCATTCACTACAAAAGGATAAGTAATAAAAAATTATCTTTAATAAATTATTAATTCTTGAGAGACCATTACACTAGATAAATATAGTGGATTCCATTAAATATTCATCTACCACACACCATGTTTAGATATACTACACATATTACTATTACAGTTAATCCAAAGAAACCATATAGTAATAAATGATGGGGTCCATGAAACCCGACTCTTATTACTCACAATGATTCATGATCATGGACTCTCAGGTTACTTATGTAAAGGATAAGTATACTATAATGATTAATATTGTACCTATATGTACTCTTTAGTAACATCATAATATTATTACAATAGGTTCACAGTGGGTAGATATCTATGACGATCCATTAGATGCCATCATAGGATGTTATTTCCTTTTCAAACATTCAAAAATACCAAAAATACTAAAAAAATGAAAAAAATTCAAAACTTTCAAAACATTTTTGGTGCCTACATGTTCTATTGGAACTTTGGCATCTATGTGTTAGTCCCATGTTCATGGATGGCATATTCAATTACTTATACATACACATATGTGTAACATGCTTATATTTGAGTGTGATTAAAACATAAATGAATAAATGATCTATTCTTATTTTATATGTTGGGCCTTCCATATAATCATGTCATGTAAACATTGAGGGAATCTACTTCCTGGATCTTGATACACATAGGTTAAATGATTCAATGATCACATTTAATTATCATGTTTTATCCTATATATGTACTTACACATGCCTTTATCAATTATTATATATTACAAAATTTACTTTATATGATATACACTTGACATTTTTACTAACACATTACACCCATGGGTTACTATGACATGTTTATGTTTATTACTTACGCTTTAATTTATTCACTTCCTTGAGTGCCTTTCCTTGGCAATAGATTCCTAGTTTGATAATTTAAATATGCTCCTTTACTTGCATTACATTTTCCTATGTATGATTTATTTGACATGTTAATATTTCATTATTTTTTGTATGGAAATTTGAATATGTACTCTTTTATATTATGTACATTTCACAAAGTCATGTCCCTTTGATTTTGTTGCATTTGAACACTCCCTTTATTTGCGGTCTCCTTGGATCATTGCATTTTGAATTTATTTTAAATGCTCTTATCTGTGTGATTATTTTATTATTGATCTTTTACTATTACTATCTAGATGTTTCCATTATACTTATCATGCATATAATGCCTTCATGTGATTACATTGGTAATATGTGATTCAATGATATATCGACCTAGACATATTATTTTTACATGCTATAGGGTTCCATTCACATAATATACAATTATCTTATCTTTTTGAATTGAGGTAACTACCAATTCATATATTTCCCTCACCTCAAATGGGGGGCATATTATTTAAGGCATGTCATAGAGGCATGTTATCCACACTTAGTATATTTTATAGATTAATTGGGGGCATGTAATATAGCCATGGCTACCACACATTCATAGTTTTAAAATCAATGGGGCATTATTTGGAAGCATGTTCTCCACATTCATTGAGTATTCAACATATTTAGATTATACTAGGGAAATGTTTTGGAAACATTCTCCAAATTGGTACTTATATCAATTTTTAGATTTGTTGATATATAGTGGAGGCATTCTTTAGAAGTATGTTCTCCATCTATACATCTAATTCATAACACCATTTTTGTTCAAATTATCAATCTTACTAAAATTGCACTCAAATGCACATTTTAAGATAAAATCCATAAAACATGCTAATAGTTTGAACTTATCATTTATAAGTGATAATTTAGGCTAAGGTATCCCTAAATAGGGCAATGGAATTTATGAATCAGCTAACTTTGATTAATTCATTTTGATTCAAAATGACAATTTCACCTTTTTGTGCTCTAGATCACTCTTTTCTTCTATTTCATTGGTACACATCATATACCTTTATTATTTTGTGTTGGAAACATCTTAAATGGAAATATAGTTCCAATGCATCTAAATTCACATTCCAATTCTTCCCAAGTCAAATTACAACTTAGTAATATGACTTTTTGACCATTTTGATTAATTAAGGGCCAATTCCCAAGTAATACACAATGGGTTGATTAACCTTGTTTAAGGCTAATTAAACCAAATAAAATTCTTATGTTAATTTTCCATGCGAGATGTTGAATATTTATTTTTGGGAATTGATTTCTATTAACTGTATCATCAGGTGACATCATTTCTTGGGAATACATCTCTAGGCCATAAATGCCACAAATATCAAGATTATGGGTTTCCCATTCCTCATAATGACCCTCTATGCCTCTTAAATTCTCCTCTATCCCAAATATTGATGAACCTATGTATGGATTTTAATTACATAATTAAATTAATCCTTAGCCATATATCTCAATCTTGAGATGTATGGTTTTGGTTGATTTTGACCAATCTCAAAAATCTATAAATATAGAGGTCATGAACATCATTTTTAAGCTTAATTTGTGCAAAGTTATTATGTTGAATTGTTTGCACAATATTTTGCATTTGACCATTGATTTTAGTTGCAAGCTTCATTTATAGGCTAGTTTAGTGATTTCATATCATGATCCTAGGTTTTACAAAGAGTTATTGAGACATTGGAGGAGTTGGCCACCATTGTTGTTGAAGACAAAAGCTCTTGATCAAGGGAGAACATGTTTTTGAGATGCAATGGTTTGGTAAATCCATTTGGGAAGGTAATATGTTGTTGATTTCTTTTATTTATTTCTTAATATCCTTTATAATTTTCACATGAATAGATAGGCTTAATTTAATTTGTTTTTATGCATTCCTCTTTTGATTTTTTGGACTAATTCTTGACTAATCATGTTATGTAATCCTCTCTACATTTTGGCATGCCTGGTGGGACTGAAACCCATAAATTTGCTCACAAATCCTCTACAATAAACTCACTAATATTTTACATGTAGGATCTTAGAATTAGAGGCCCAAAAGAGTGAAAATTTAACTTAATTTTCCATTTTTCTAACAACATTTTTGTTTCTAGAGCCTCAATTTTGCTCTTTGGAATGAAATTATTATTACGCAATTGTGATTTTGTGTAAAAAAATTAGTATTAGATAAAAAATGATTTCATGGATTTGAGTAGTGATATTGTCATCTAGAGAAGTGAATAATCCTTCTAGGAAGGGATATCATTCTTTTGGGTAGTGATATCACTCTTTTAGGTAGTAATTTTGTCATTTTGAGCAGTAATTTCACATAACAATGATTTCATCATTCGAACAGTGATTTTGTATTTTCTATGTTTTCTTTTTGAAAATAGTGATATTGTATCACTCAAAAATAGTGGTATCATCATTTGGTCTAGTGATTTTGTTTGAAATAGTGATATTTTATTTTTTTATGTTTTTCTATCTAACAGTGGCAATTTTGCAAGAAATAATGATATTGACTAGGTAATTTTAATTTTGTAATATAGACATCAAATTTTAAAGTTGTTCCTTCCATTTGCAAATTAGCTTCAAAGATAAAGGATACTCTTAACATTTTTATTATAGGATCAAGCTTGATAATTTGATAAAACATGTTTTAGACCGTCTTTTGCATGGTTTTAAAATGAAATAGGAAATTTGTTTTAGTACTTAATGAAACATTTAGGTACTTAAGATGAATTTTTGATAGTTAGACTTTAAAAGTTACAAATTAAGACCAAGGGGTCAAAATAACACCACTCAATATTTCAAATTGGTGCTTAAAAATGAACTTATCTTTCCAAGTTTCTTCATTAAATAGTTATTTGAACTAGTTTTTATTTGGCAAAAAGAGGGATGTCGCATGTATGCCCTTCCACTTGTCCCCTTTAGAGAACCCTTGCAATCAAAATCAACCATCCTTATTTCAAAAAGCCCAGTCCAAGGCTTATAAATAATGTCATCTAAAGCACTCCCCAAAAATATACAATAGTTTGGGTGATCTTGAAAATGACCCTAAAGTCTTTCTATTTTATGTTTTTTATTTTCATGCAAATTTGGCTTGTGATGGGGACTTCATTACCTCTCAAAAGTTATTTAGGGAATATTTGACTAGGATTTCACCTCCCATCACTGACTTCATCCACTCCCAATAGGATCAAAGGTTTGAGTAGTTAAACCCCCTTCTAGTGATGGAGTTGCACATAGGATGTATCTCCACTTTGGACATCACACTACACTAAACGAATAATAGGCCAGAGTAGTTGCAAAAAGAACTAGACCTTTTTGGAACAAGCTAAGTTCCATGGACACAAAATTACTTGCCTTTATTTTACATCATGAAGTAAAAGTCATTATGTAATTAATTCCCCTGGAAATGTTCAAAACCTTTCTAGTTTAGCTGACCCCACTTTACCATACCTTATCAATTAGACTTAAGATGATTATTTTTTGTCATTAGCTTACTTGGTCTTGATTAGTGTCTAAAACTGATTTTTAATTCAAAAAACTTAACCAAAGCACATTATCCTCAATTTTAATGAGCAAAGGAGGTGTTACGTTATCTAATTGGAAATTTTATCTTTTCCTTATTCAAATTATTATCAAAAGATTTTATGTCATGTCATTCACTTTGGTGTAGTCATGTTACCAAATTGAGTCTATAACTTTTACCTAATTTGTTTAAAGTCCCTCATTTATAATTCACATTTAAAATTGAACCTTTTTGATTTTTAAGGGTTGGTGTGTTAAATTGGGTTCACCATTTTCACACTAAGCTTGTTCTAACTTGGGTTAAATTTTCCATTTGGATTGATGGCCATTTAATAAACTCAAAATCACATTATCATGTTGGTGCAATCAAGTCATATTAAGTATCACTCACACTTTGATTCCTAGAACATATTTTATCCCAATAGAACCATGTGGTGATGTTGTGCTACCCAATTAGCCATAGCTTTGTACTTGGTGATTCATGAATGTTTTTACATCTTGAGTTGATTAGTTTATTTTGTCTTATTCATAATCCTAAGAGTTTTACTCTAATTTTCTAGGGTCAACTCATCGAAGTTGGAACTATATTTTATGATATAGATTTATCACAAAGATCTAGGCTTTGGTGTACTAGTTTTCACCTTGGGTCTTTGAGTTACCTTACCGTCTTTTAATCTATATGATTTTAGCTTTACCAAAATCTAAATAAATTCATGAACTAAATATTCTAATTATGTGTGGTTTCAAGGCACCCTCCTATATAGTCTCTTAGGTAACTTAGTTATTTTTTTGAAAAGAACTAAGGTATACTTTGTTTGAATATTTGCAAAACATTGATCCAAATCAAGTCAAGCATAGAGAACAACTCCTTTTAGACATGACTCAAAGGTTCACTCATAGTGGGGCCTCTTATGTCATTAGCTATGAGAATGAATAATTTTATGATGCTCAAGATAATCCCATTATTTGTTATGACATTCCCATAATAGTAGGATCCAAATATGATTACAATGAATATCAACCTCAAGGAGATAAAGACAAATCACTTCTTAGGTTGATAGAATCAGGTGCTAAACTACCTTAATAATTTCCTATAGAAATATTGCATACCTTAGTAAAATAAGGAGAATAACGATGTCAAGAGTAATATTTTTCACAAATAGACATACCTTCTTCTTCTAACAAATGAAAATAAATACAAATAGATTCAAACCCCACAAATCTGGATCTTCTAGCCAAGATCAAGATAATAAGCCAATGATATGTGGATCAACTTGTTGTAAACTTAATTCACTCATTAGTTTCCACTTCCATTAAAAATGATGCTTTTAAATAATAGGTAAATATGGTTGAAGGTATAAAACAAGAATTTTATGAAAACATAACCATAGTGGATCAAGATAACCTAAATGAACAGTTAAAGTCATAAGAGATTTTACAAAATGTTCCATTTGACATAGAAAATACATTATTTAATCATCAAGAACCTCTTGTTACTTTGAAAAATTAGAGACCAAATAATTCAATTCAAATTAAAAAAATCCCTCAAGACATTTTTATCTAGTTCATTCCAATCGACATAGATATTGGTAAATAAACATAGAACTATCCCAAATCAACAAGGTATTAAACAACCAAATTTTGGGAATGTTTTACAATCCAAGAATCAAGGACCTATTTTTTAAACTCAAGGAGTGAATTATAACCAAATCAAAAATCAAAAAGTATATGCTCCATATATATCCACACAAAATTAGGGGCACATTCCACCCCAACAACAATAAAACTAGGGGCACATTCTACCCTAACAACAATAAAACTAGGGGCACATTCCACCCCAATAGAAATAAAACTAGGGGCACATTCCTCCCTAAAAAAAATGGAACTAGGGGTACATACCATCCCAAAATCATTTTATCCAATCCACAATACACCAAACATGCAAGAATATAATTCTATAAAGGCAATTGTTTAGAGATTGGAGACGAATAATAGAGTAAAAAAGTATAAATTTGATGAGATATGCCCATATCTATTTGATTTATCTATTCTCTAAAAACTCTTTCCACCTTTTTTTGAGGCACCCAAATTTTAAAAAATACAAAGGAAAGGGATATCCACATGAGCACATATAGGCATTCTTTGTCTTATGTCAAGATGTTGCTTATAGTAGAAAGTACTTACTTCAACTATTTCCATGAAGTTTAGTAGGACAAGCTTTAGATTAACTACTTAAACTACCCAAGGGATCAATTGTAGATTAGAAAAAATTATCAAAAAAGTTTGTTAAAAATTTATCATATAACATAGATCATGAATTGACCATTATTGACTTGTGTAAAGTCAAATAGCATGATGGTGAATGTTTTGCTACATATCTACAAAGGTGGAGAGAATTGGTAGGCTGCTTTCAACATAACTTGCTAGACAAATAGTTGGCAAATATATTTGCATATAACTTACATCCTAAAGTCATGTAAAATATATGATTAGTTTTGCTAACTCATTTGAATAAATTACTGACAAAGGAGTGCATATTGAGAAGGCTCTTATTGCTAAAGGCCTTGTTAATATTTTTGGACAAGGTCAGACATCTAATCAGACCAAATAACTAATTTCAATAATTACACAGGATAAGCCTAAGGGCTTTAACATAAATAAAAACATGGTTGGAAATGGGTTGACTGAAATAAGGCATGTACAAATAGTGTAGGATACACCTCCCCCAAATGTAAAAATAACTCCCCTAAATCCACCACCTACGTTACAAAGACAATCTCCATGAAGGAAATTTCATAACAATTTCAAGGTCTTTATCAAGTTAGGAGAGTTAGTTGAAATAGTGTTAAAAAAGATCATCATGGATAATTTGATTGTATGGATAGTATCAAGCCCATATCCTTAGGATCAACCCAAACTAGATTGTTACTAATAAAATGAATGGTTTAACATCCATCATGTTGTTGGTCATGGTGCATATCATTGCATCCAATTATGACACATTATTAAGGACTTTAATGAAAGTGGTGAATTGGAGATTATGTTGTCCCCTAATTAGGACACAAATTAGGCTATGGGAATCTACAAAGACCATTTTCCCTAACTTAATCCAATTCCACAAATAAATAATCAAAACCAAGGTAAAAATCAAAGATAGAGGCAGAATCAGAACCTTAAGATCATAATGCACATAATAATATTTTGGATTATAACAACATGCCTTATGACTATAATAATATTTTTGGGGTGAATTTTTGCTTCCCACATTACCACTATTACTATAAAACCATGTGGACAATCTCATGTTACTCATAGCATAAGACCCATCATCATAGTGTTAACACTCTCTCACCCTAATAATACTACGTCAAGTTTGCATAATCATGTTATGACTCCATATGCAAGGGTTACTAGTTCTAAACAACAACACCCTTCTTTTAATTATAAAGGCTCCTCATCGACTCAAAATTGTAGAAATATAGCTAGATGCCCATGAGTCATCATTCAAGGTCCTTAACCTTCCTTTTCAAATTGTAAAGACTCCTTAACACCTCTAGGTTGTACATTCATAACTAGATGCCCATGAGTTACCATCCAGGGCCCTTTAGCCACTTCTTCCATGAAACCTAATGGAACATTATGTTGATAATTACAAATTTGAATAATATGCCAATAAAGACTAGACTAGTTCCATCCACATTTTAAAAGCCTTATAGTTTAGCAGATGAATTAAATAAAACCCCTACATATATTTTCATATTAGAACTCTTACAGACATCTAATTTCCATTAAAATATTATGAATAACATTTTTAAATAATCTAATGTGCTTAATGATATTAACCCTAATCAGTTTAAGAACCTAGTTCGACATTTGTCATCATTTTGACAAATCACATTTGATCAAAAAGACATGTCTACTCTTGGCCCAAACTACAATAACCCACTATACATTGAGATAATCATTTATAATCATAGGATCAATATAGTTCTTATAGATAATGGTTCAAGGCTAAACATCATATCTCTCAAGTTGGTACGATGATTAAGTTACATGGATAAGGACATTCAACTAGAAACTATTAAAATCAAGGCTTAAAACATTGCTAAGAGGAAGCTTTTAGGTAAAATTTGGTTTACAATCATGGTTGGGTCCATTTTTCATCCCACATTATTCCATATTGTTGATATTTAACTCCCTTATAACATACTTCTTAGTTTTTTCTAGATCCATGAAGCCTAGGAGGTCCCATATACTCTTCACCAGTGCCTTAAGTTTCCCCATGATGGGATCGAAGTTATTATTCCCACTGATCAGAAGCCATATTAGTATTGAAAACATATTGAAGCTAAGTTTTGTAATTATAACTATTGCCTAGGTTTTGATTTCATTGTGAAGAAGAACAAATCCATCATTTCCCATCCATCTCCATCTAATTATATCAACCTTGGTGATCTAGCTTCCACTTTGGCTAATCCATTTCGTATAGCTCTTTCAAAACAAGTTATTAGTAAAGATGTGGGTATTTCCATGTACCATCTTGAGGATATCCTCCACATTATAAAATTTTCTAAATCCCCTAAATAATTTGGAAATCCTAAACCATCCAAGTCTCCTAATGGACCCAACCAGATTTAGCAACCAAAGAAAAAATAACCAAAGTCACCTATAGTTTTATACCTATAGTTTCCCCAAATAAATATAAAGAGGATTTTGCCAAGGGAGATTGGTTATATTCTAAATGCCTTACTAATTGCTTTTAGAATCCAAAGTATCATATCCCTAATTGGATAATGAAGCATCTTGACTATACAAGGAAAGGCCTTGGCCCATGATTTCAAGGAATCTTGGAGCCCTTATCAGCTGGAGTGATCAATTGGAATCATGGTCTCAAACTTATACCACCAGAGGGTGACTTCATGACTTTTGATAGTGACTCTTCTGAAGTGACTAGCGATGAGACTCCTAGTAGTGACACATCATCCCATTATAGCCTTTTTAATGAGCTTGATTACTTATATTTATTTGATTCAAATTCCATATTAATTGTAATTCCCATTTGAGATTCCTATCTTGAAGAAATAAGTCATCCTAATGGTGTTTCCCTTCCTAAATTAGGACATTATATCTTTACCATTATAGATTCATATTATAAAGTAAGCCCTCATTGTTCCCTATGCCTTTTCCATCCTAAAATCATAGATTGGCACTAGTAAAATTTGGTCATACACCTCTATGAGTTTTAAAATAAAGAATAAATTATAGGATACATGGGTCTACAATATGGATCCTTATACTTTGGAGATCAAACAAACTTTACTAGTCATAATAAAGAATAAACATCAAGATCTTTAGGTGAAAACTTCTTTGAAGTGTTCATCGATCAGGGAAAAAGTAAAGAAAAACACAAGCCTTTGAGTGAAAACCTATTTTAGGCACTCATAGGTAGGAAATTTTGCTCATCCACTTAGGACATAGAAGGTTCATCTAGCCCAAATTCCATATCTAATACAAGCATTTCTTTAGAACAACATCAAATATTTTATTGTCTTGCTCTTGAGTTTCTAGAGGTTTTTACTCTTAGCCTTTACCTAAGAAGGTAGATTCTAATTCTTCATATTATCTAGATCTTTGGGAGGAACAATAAGAAGATATGGTAGAATAATATGATCACAACCATACCTTTCCCATAAATCTAGAAGATGGATCCATAGTTCTTATGGAAAACATGACACAAGTGAAACTGGGGACCTATGAGGATCCCAAAATTGTTTATCTTGGAGCTTCCCTTATTGAAGTAGAACATGAGCATATCATAACCATTCTTAAGGATTATATCAAATTTTTGCATGGGTATATTCTAACATGCCAGGATTGGACCCTAATTTGGTTTTGCATCACCTTGTTGTCCATCCCAATGCCAAACTAGTCAAGTAAAAATTGAGAAAGAAGCATCCACACATCACCCTATTGTTTAAGGTTGAACTAGGAAAGTTGTTAGGAGCCAATTTTATTAGACCCTTAGATTACTCTAAATGGGTTTCCAACATAGTTCCATTAAGTAAAAACACCTTGGGTATATGTATTTGTATTTATTTTCAAGATATCCATAAAGCATGCCCTAAGTTGATTTTCTTCTACCCAACATCAACATGATCACTGACTCAACTACTGGGTATGAGATGTTGTCCTTAATGGATGGATTTTCTAGTTATAATCAGATTAATATAGCTCATGAAGACCAACACAAGATTTCATTCACCACTCCATGGGAGACATTTTGTTACCAAGTCATGCCATTTGTCTTGAAGAACACTAGAATAACATATCAACACATAATTAATATCATCTTCCATGACATGATGCATGACATTGTAGAGGACTATGTTGATGATACACTAGCAAAATTATGAACAAGAGCTAGACATCTTGATTTTATATGAAGAATCTTTGAAAGGCTTCATGAATATAGACTTTTCTTGAATCCTAAGAAATGTGTCTTTGGATTCACATCAAGGAAATTGTTAGGGTTCATTATATCACAACAAGGGATCAAAGTGGACCTTGAAAAAGTCAAAAATATTGTGTAAATGCCTCAACCAAATATTATTAAACAACTATGAAGCCTGTAAGGAAAGATCCAATCTATACATAGGTTCATTTCTAAATTAACAAATAAGTGCCACCCATTTACTCATCTTTTGAATAAAGGGGTAAAATTTCAATGGGATGAAGATTGTCAAATAGCATTTTCAAATCTTAAGACATACTTGGCCAATCCACTAGTCTTAAGACCACCAACATAGGGAAAACCAAGGCTTATTTATATAACAACCACAAAGTATGCACTAGGGCCACTTTTGGCCCAACACGATGATCATGGTAAGGAACACATTGTTTATTATTGAATTTACACATTGGTAGATTATGAACATAATTATAAGCCATTGATAAGGAATGTTTATCTATGGTGTTTTCCACTTACAAATTATGACATTATATGCTAAATAACAAAACTATTATCATATCCAAGGTGGATCCTCTCAAGTTCTTCTTATCTAAAATAACTCTTTAAGGATGAATGGCTAAATGGATTATGATCCTAAGTGAGTTTGATATTGAGTACCAAAATCAAAAGGTAGTCAAAGGGCAAGTAATTACTAATCAAATTACAAAAGCTCTTATTGAGGATAATCAACCTCTCAAATTTGATCTTCTAAATGACTCTATCATAATGATAGAACAAACATCATAGGAACCTACATAATGGATGATCTATTTTGATAGATCCTTCACATCTCATAGATCTATAGCCAGCATATTGTTGATCACATCATAGGGGAATTTGATTCCCAAATCATTCCATATACAATTTCATTAGACAAATAATATGGCCAAGTATGAGGACTTGGTTGCAAGGATCCACCTTGTTATACAATTGCATGTTCAAATCTTAAAGGTCTATGGAGATTCATAGTTAATCATCAATCAAACCACTGATCAATATCAAACAAGAGATGACAAGCTTGTTCCTTACAAGTAAATTATTGATAACCTTAAAACACATTTTAAATCTCTATAGTTTGAACAAGTTCTAAGATTTAACAACAAATCTATCAATGTAATAAAAAAAACTGGTTCCATGATTCAAATGCATGATACTACTAAAGAGTATCAATTCTTGATTGAAAATCTTCTTCACCCTATTCATATTATAATAGATTTAGAGAGGGTATGTGCCACTGCTATACCTAATCCCCCAACCAAGTTACCATGGTACCAAGACTTTAATAACCATTTACATAGTCATGTCTTCCCCACCAACCTTTCCAATAACCAAAAAAAACTATTCCTTCATGATTTGACATGTTAGACTCTCCTTGAAAACATGCTTTATCATAAAGGCTATGATGGAATTCTTCTTCATTATTTATCTTTGATAAAATCCAAGTTGGCACTAAAAGAGGTTCATGAAGGAATGTGTGGGGCTCAAACCAATGGTATAATCCTTGCAAAGAAGCTCCTTAGAACAAGGTATTATTCACCCAAAATAGAGACTAATGCTTGCAACTTTGTGAAGAACTGTGTTCTTTGTCAGTAGCATGGAAAATTGATACATGCACCTTCATTACCACTACAAAAAATCACAACACCATGGACATTCTCAATATGGGATCTTAATCTCATAAATAAAATTAAGCCAACATCTTTAGATGGCCATAAACACATTTTGATTGCAACCAAGTATTTCATCAAGTGGATTGAGGCCATTCCTCTCACTTATGTTATTGGTAAATGGAAAGCCAAATTCATTCATTACCATTTCATTTACCAATATGACATCCCAACCCATATTATATCCAATAATGGTGGATCATTTGTGAAAAAAGATGTGAAATCTCTTTGTGAAAAATTAAATATCAAGCACAAGAAATCAACTCAATATAACCTGTAAGGCAACAAACAAAACCATTGTAACCATCTTAAATAAGATTGTCAATGATGTTGGTCATAATTGGCACTTGTAACTCTTTCCTACCCTTTCGGCTTATAAAACCAATCATCTAACCCCAATTGGAGCCACTCCATACTCCCTTGCTTCTAGCACTAAAGCTACTATCCTAATCGAGGTTAAGATACCATCATTACAAATATCATTGGAGCACATTGAAGATGATGAATACTATAGAGCCTCATGGATGTAAGAACTAAAAATTATTGATGGTAAGCATTTGGTTAACCTAGAAAACTTGTAGGCCTATTAGAATAGATTGTAGAGAAGCTAAACCAAGAACATTTTCCCCCAAGAATTTGAGATTGGTGACTTGGTTTTGAAAGATAACCAAAATAACATGAATGTTGAATGTAAAAAGAAAGGTAAGTTTTAGCCTAATTAGTTGGGACCCTATATTATCATGGTGAACTATGGATCAGGGGCATATCAACTAGTTAAACCTAATAGTGAAAAAATTCTAGAGCCCATGAATATCATACACCTTAAGAGGTTTTATGCATGAATAACTTTTAATTATTGTCTACAAGACCCCTAACTTGGGGGAAACTTGTATTGAAGTAATTTTATCCCATCATTTTATCCTACCTTAAACACATTTTATACTACCTTCACCCACTCTTCACAAATCTAAATAGTGAAGGATTTGAATCATTGGAAATTTGAACACATTTTATCCTGTCTTGGACTATTTTTCTAAGAGAGCCATATTCTTCATCCCACTCTAGACCATCCATGTGTTGGACCCTATCCTTTGGACCATTCTTGAAAGAGAACCATATTCTTTGTTATGTTTTGGGCATGTTGTAAGATTGAAATACTTTTTATCCCTTGACCAATTATGATCTTGATTATGTCTCAAGAACATTATGAACATCCTCAACACCAGTTCTACAAAGTAGTTCATCTAGAATAGTGTTTTATAGCTTCTTCAATAGATAAGTGAGCATGAGCATCTTTTTGGTTCTAGATATTTGCTACATGGTTATAGATAGGTGAATATAGATACTTATTTAGAGTCAATTCATACTACACATTATTCTATATTACATTTACTACTCTTTGTAGGCATTTTTATCTTATTTTATCCCTCACTCTCACTGAATTGTGAGCATGGGCCATTGTAGACAACTTAGCTATTTTATTGGAACCTCTACTCTTAGACATATATCTCCTTGACTAGATGGTCCCACCTTGTGCACATTTTATCCCAAAAACATCAAAAATACTTTGTAAACACAAAAATACTAGAACATGATCTACAAAAGAATAAAAACATTGTCTCATGCTTATGTACATTTGTACATTCCTATCCTACCATGCTATGATCTTGTCATTTTGTAAGGAAAGAAACACCAATTCATCTTATCCCATACAATTTCTATTTTTCAAGATCATTATTTCTCATCACATCATCTTATTTTTTACAACACCATTCTCATTTGTTTGTCATATCTTCTATTTAATCTATAAAATTAATCATGATGGTCTAATCATCATTTTTCTTCAATCTCATTTCCTGGGAGAACTACATTTGGCCTAAAGTTCATGTTGGAAAATGCATAAATATAAATATGTAGGTATTATCCACTTGTCTTGTACATCTAGAGTCAGCTCAACCAACCCATTCATTTTATTCTCTTCCCCCATTTATTCTATCATTGTTCCTCTTTAAATAGAGAACAAATTTTGTGTCATTCTTCTTTGTTATCTTGTTGTGGAAAGTAACGCGTCTACCACACATGCATGAACATTTGTCTTTAGACTACACTAAATTAGTTTTATGTTTGTTTGTTTATTTGTTTTTTATTGGTTTTTTGTTGTGCTTTTGCACCTCTCCTTTTATTTCTTATCCTTTTTCTCTTTCTATCACTTCTTGTCTCATCTTGGTTTTGTGTTTCCGTGTATTTTTTTCTTATCTCTTTTATGTTTAAGAACATCTTGATGACTTACATGGGTCTTGATTATTTATATCTTGATCCTATGTTATTAAGTTATTCTTGGTCCATTTTATTTATTTGATTATTATTGGTGTCTTGTTTTTCTATTTGATTTTATTTTTCTCTTTTGTGTTCAAGATGCCTTGATGATCCACATGGATCTTGATTATTTATATCTTGGTCTCATGTCATTAAGATGTTCTTGATTTCTTTATTTTTAAACATTTTTGTTCCTAATTAAATATTTATTTATCATATCTTGATTTCAATTTAGGTTCATTTATGTTTATCTTTATCTTTTTCTTTGCTTTTTGGTTCAAATGTAAATAGTTGTAACTCTATTTTTGGTCATTATTTTACCATTATCCTTAGTTATAGGTATTCACATTTGAACTGGCTTAGTGCAATTAGAATATTATGTCATTATAAGCTATTCATACTTATGATTCCTAATTTATTTTTCTATAGCAAGCAATTTATGCTCAGATCTCAAAGTCTTAACATTAACACAACTCTGATGAATGATTCTCAATTACATTTTTCATAATATTGGATTATGATATGAAAATAGGCATCTAGGTATCATGCATTTTAGCACTAGACTCTATGCTTATACATTCATCTCTTTGCATACATTGTGAGTCTAATAAATTTTTGGTTATTTTTCATCATTCATCATTCCATTCTCTCCCAGACTTTGGTGAACTACATTAGCCTTAAGTTCAGGTTGGAACATGAGTCCATAGAATTATATAGGTAACATCCACTTATCTATCAAATTTAGATTTAGCTTGGATATCTTTCATTCTTCTTTTATTCTCTTCTCTTTCATAACTTTGTGTATTCTCATATGCTTGGTCTTATGTGGCTTTCTAAGCCATTACACCATCACATGTACATTTGTGCCCAATCACTTTAACCTATCTTTTAGGTTATATCCTTGAGTTATTTTAATTTATAATTTCCCATGTTAGGGCACAACATCTAAACACCATCAAAATCAAATTGGATCTAAAGGGGAAAACTATTATTTATTCTTTATCAATGATCAAAATTCACCCTACTGGGGTAAAATGATTTTATCATGATCACATTTTCTCTACTTGGGCACTTATTATTAACTTTTCTTTGGAGACCCCATTCTAGTGGTGCTTCCCTTAATGAAGTAGAATTTTCTCTCCTTTTCTCTAATTCTAGGCTCTCCACACTAATGCCTAAGATGGGAATATTTTAGTGTGTAACCTATCTCAAGATTGATTAATGCCATAAGCATACATCTTATACTCTCAAATTAGGTACATTTAAATTGTGTCCCTTACATTTATGGATTGTATCTTTCCCATTCCCCCCATTTTTGGGGCCTATTATACCCATAAATATATTTTGATCATTGATGGTAATCACATGTACAAGCATTAACTCATCTAGATGTGATCTATTATGTGGGTTAATCTCTCACTTTCTCTCTCTCTTTTCAATTTTCCATCCTTCTCTTTCATCATAGTATCTCCTATTGAGGGGGAATCATGGGTCATTTTCAATTTCTTCTTGATAACTCTTTTATTTTAATATATTTTGATTCACCTGAATGTCTCACTATGCCTTATCAAATATGGGCAAAATGTAGACATCCAATTCCTAACACCATTTTTGTTGAAATTGTCAATTTTAATCAAATTCTAAAATCCATAAAACATGCTAAATGGTTCAAAATTGTCAATTACAAGTGTTGATTTAGTCTAATATATCCCTAAATGGGGAAATGCAATTTATGAAGTACATAACTTTGATCAATTCATTTCAAGCTAAAATGATGATTTCACATTTTTGTGCTATGGATCACTCTTTTATTATAATTTATTGGTATACATAATGTACCTTTGTTATTTTGTATTGGTGACATCTTAAATGGGAATATGGTTCTAATGCATCTAACATCACCTTCCAATTCTTATCGAGTCAAATTATGACTTAGAAATTTGAATTTTTGATCATTTTGATTAATTAAGGGCCATTTCCCAAATAATTGCACAAACTGTTCACTAACCTTGTTTAAGGCTAATTAAACCAAATCAATTTCTTAAGTTAATTTTCCATGATATTTTTGAAATTATTTTTCAAAATTAAATTATTTTAACTGTATCATCAGGTGACATCATTTCTTAGGAAGACATCACTAGGCCATAAATGCCATAAATATCAAGATTATGTGTCTTCCATGCCTCATAACGACCCTCCATATTTCTTAAATGCTCCTCTATCCCAAATATTGATGAGCCTATTTATGGATTTTATTTACATATTTAAATTAGTCCTTAGCCACACATCTCAATCTTGATATGGATGGTTCAGGTTGATTTTGATTAATCTCAAAAATATGTAAATATAGATGCCATAAACATCATTTTTAAGCTTTATTTATGCAAAGTTATTATGTTTAATTGCCTCCATAATCTTTTGCATTTGACCATTTATTTTAGTTGCAAGCTTCATTGATAGGCTAGTTTAGTGATTCCATATCATGAGCCTAGGTTTTATAAATAGTTCTTGATACATTGGAGTATTTGTCCACCACTATTTTTGAAGATAAAATATTTTGATCAATGAATAACATGATTTTGAGACACATTGGTATGGTGAAACCATTTGGGAAGGTAATATGATGTTGTTTTCTTTCATTTGTTTCTTGTTCTCCTTTATAATTACCACATGGATAGATAGGATTAATTTGGTTTGTTCTTATGAATTCTTCCTTTGATTTATTTGACTAATGTTTGAATAATCATGTTATGTAATCCTCTCTACACTCTGCACTTTTACAATTTTTAAAATTGTCCAAAGCGCAAAATCATATGATTTAGATTCATAGTTGGGGCATAATTATATACATTAGTATCATTTTTAAACATGATTTTAGCATGATACAAATCTAAGGTACATATGCTATGCAATTTATGCCTAACATTAAAAAATCTAAACTAGTTTCATATTCTAAGACACTTTTATGGACTATTACTACATCACTAAATTTTAGGTATTAATACACTAGCAATACTCTTATATAACTTATTAAGATAATATAATGTAGTATTTGGTTCAATTTTTGGTATGGTTGAAGTGATTAAATAACTCAATCTTATCATGTTTTTAGGTTTGACTTGATTGTGTCATCCAACTTCCCCATGTTATAAGTATCATTGGGTTGTATAATTGAGCTAATCTCAGTTAGGAAAAGTTAGCCTTAGATGGAATTTATGTTAATATTTTAAAGTGAATAATTATGCAAGTAATAATTCACTAGTTATTATTTGGGTTATTTAGTAGAATATATTAATTGGTTGTGATATTATTATGAGTTACAATAATATTACATATATATGTTAGTTGTTTAATAACCTATGAAATATTATAGGTTAGTGACTATTCATAGGGATACAAAGAGTTAATTGTGTAGATATGAATCTCCATCATTAGAGGGACACTTTCCTATATATGTATGCAATGATTGAGTGAATATGCAATAGGAAATATTCATCATCTAAGAACATAATAATATATCATGAGATTTAAATTACTCTCTATGTTCACATCCATTAATTTTCTATTACTAATGAGATAAATCTATTCTGAAAGATCATCCAATACCTAACATTAGTATCAGAACATCCTAAGTGATATGGCAATAATGAGTTTTTAAATATTAGAAGGGGTAACCATTCTATTTCATTTCCCCAATAACGGTGTTATATATTTTGATCCATTCCTATTTAAATTAGATTAAATTTTGATTTGATTTATGCTAGTGTGTGTGTTTTTGATCTAACATATTTATATTTTAGACATGCCATTTTGTTTTCAAGGTGCACTAAAACTCTTTTGGGTGCATTCAAGGCTCGTGAAGGAGCTAATAAAATCAATTGTTAAGGAGATATGAATCTCTATCATTATAGGGACACTTTCCTATATATGTGTGCAATGCTCAAATTAATATGTAATAATAAATATTCATCATCTGAGAATATAATAATATATCATGAGATTTACATTACTCTTTGTGTTTGGCTCCATTGTTTTGCTATTACCTATGAGATAAATCTATGCTAAAAGATCATCAAATACCTAACATCAGTATTTGAACATCTTATGTCATATGTAAATAATTAATTTTAAAATATTAGAAGGGAAGCCATTTTATTTCATTTCCCTAATAATGGTGTTATATAATTTGAACCATTCTTGTTTAGATTAGATTAAAATTGTGATTCAATTTATGGTATTGTGTGAGTTTTTGATCTTGAATATTTATATTTTAGACATGATATTATATTTGTAGGGTGCACTAAAAATTTTTTGGGTGCATTCAAAAATCATGAAGGAGATAATAAAATCAATTTTCATAGTATTATTTCTCAACATACAACTTTGTATACAAATCTAGCTAGGAAATAACAAGAAGAGTTTCTAGATTTGTATGTATGAAGGAGACTTCCAAAAGGTTTTATGTGAAGTTAATAATAATATATAATTTGTTCATGTAATTTATAATTTAATTGATGCTAAAGGAGCACAATAGGATAAGTGATTAGTTCATTCTGAATTATATACAGTGTTGACAAATCATTTGATCAAAGTCATTTGCTACAATGAACATGCAATATTTTACATTTAAGTCATTCATTATTTTTTATTTATTAAAATTTATCGCAACTAGCACAACACTAGCCTATATAAACATCCCAAATTTAGATTAAACCACCTCAAGCTTGCAACTATCAATGCATGGGATTTTTCAAAACCCAACACTAGCATCGCTAACATTTTAACTACCATTTTCAAATATATACATTTATTGCTTCAATATTTTAATTTTGAGTCTATGCCCTCTAGTGATGGTCTACATTAATTTTTTTGCCTTAAGGAGAAGACAATATTAGTATTAACTTTATAAATTATTGGTAACATTCATGCTAATCAGTCTAAAAATAACTACAGCTATTTTAAATCTATGATATTTTTTAGTTACATTTTAATTGTCATTTTAAGGGTCTATAATAACATCATATCTCGAATAAGTTTATTGATTTTTAGTTTAATAATTTATATTTATTCTTATTTCTTTAGATTTTTATTAAGTCATTGATTTTAAAATTTTTGAGTCATGTCACTAGTAAGACTTAAAATATTAACATTTGGTATTTCAATGTTTTTTATTTTATCAAAAATACAAAGTGGCATATTAGTCTTTATGTCAAAATTGTCAAAAAAATAAAAATGAGTCAAGAGTAATTTTTTATGTTGAGTAATTTTGTCAAAGGCATTAACTTTATGTCATATAGAGTCAAAATTGTAAAAATAAAAACATTTTCCTTATGGACACATTTTCAGGCAACCCTAATGTCTAATGTATTCACATTGAGGGGGGAAATAAACCTAATGCAAAAACTTTTAAGCTTCAAATCTTCATCGAATGAGTAAGAAATTTATTTTGAATGAGGTTAGAGGCATTATAAGAATTAATCTATTCAAGGCTCTCATTATCCACTAAAAATGGGGCCACTTTTACTTTAGTGACACATATATTTTATTATTTTTGAGCACTTATTTGTATGTGTGATAAATAAGAGGTTAATTTCCTATTTTGCCACATAGTGTACTACATAGAAAAGTGTTATGGAGATCAAAGAGTGAAATTTGAATATATGGTTCTTACTTTTAGTTCCCACACTATATAGGTTGATGAGGTTCCCCCAGTGAATGGTTGATGGTAGATGGTTCCTATTTGGAGTTCCCACACTAATTCAATTGAAGTGTTCTTGACATTGAATGGTTGATGATAGATTGATTTTTTCCTTCTCTAATTTCATTAAATCCTATGAAACATAAATTACCATCTAAGTACTAAGGGGATGAATGTTAGGAAGAGTTAGCCTCCCATAAAATTAGGGTTAATATCATAAAGTGAATAATTACATGAGTAATAATTTACTAGCTATTATTTGGGTTAGTTAGTATAATATATTAATTGGTTGTGTTATTGTTGTCAGATACAATAATATTACATGTATAGGTTATTTGTTAATAACCTATGATATATTACAAGTTAGTGAGTATTCATAAGGATATAAAGAGTTAATTGTGGAGATATGAATCTCCATAATTATAAGGAGACTTTCCTATATATGTGTGTAATTCACAAATAAATATGTAATAGGAAATATTCATGGTGTGATAATATAATAATATATTAGGAGTTTTAAACTACTCTATGTGTTCAAAACCGTTGCTTTGCTATTATCTATGAGATGAATTTATGCTAAAATCTCATATAATATCTAACAATCTCAATTTATAGGTGGCAACTCACCTTTGATCCAAGGTTGGGGGCATGTGCCTTTAAATATATATCTATCTCCTTAGATATATGCACTTTTAAGATTTATCTATATTTGTCCTAATCTTAGTTTTAGTCCTAACAATGATACATTTTTTTCAAATCAACTTTATAAAAGGCAAGGCAGTTACATCAACACATAGGTTTAATATTAAACCTTTATTTAAATACAAAATAAATATAAGATAAAAACTCATTAATTTATCATATTGAAGGTACTAAGTAAACATATCAAAATCATTCTATCAAGAATTAAATTGAGAAAATATTTCCTAGTTTTTCCTATTCTAATATCAGTCATAGGGACAACACATACACATGTCAGAAGTACTAAAAGAGCAACTCAATAGCCCAATTTTATAAGATATAACATAGGTCACTTTTTTAATTACTTTACACATTTCATTATTTACAAACAATCCATGTTGGGTGATCAATTTTGAATCTATTTTGGTGAAGTACTTTTTGAAGACAATAATGGTGAAGGAGGTGTAGGCATGGGAGAAACATGTTGTAGAATACCATGACACAAAAAAGGAAAGTTAAGTGGAAAAAGTAAGCATGAAACATGGAAACCTCAACAATGTAGGATTAATATATTAAAAAAATACTTTAGAAAGGTGTGAGAAGTAAAGACAGTTAGGGAATGATTTGCATGAACTTCAGATAAGAATAGTCAATCATGAATCAATCACTAGTCCACAAGAAGATAGGCACAAAGATATGAGGATATATAATATAGAGAGAATATAGGGGTAGTTAGGCCCAGGTCTTTAGTGATTCATTGTAAATGGATTTCCATGACTCATTTTTGTTAATGGTCATTGGTGAGTCATCTTTTGTAATTAATTTGATAAATATATGGTTAGGGTGAACCATGTATAAATACCCTTTAGTTTTACTTAGTGTTGTTTCTTTATAATTGTAAACTTGGAGTTGTTGTAATCTCAGATATGAAATATGAATTTAATGAAAGGAAAATTATGTTTTGATGAAATAATTATGTAATCTATTCATGAATATAATGGACTTATTAATATTTTGTCATTTGTTTGTTCCCAGTTTATTTTTCTTTGGTTAGTTAAGTAGGAAAGGAATAATTAAGAGTTAGATATGGAACTAAGTGTCAATTAGAAATAAATTATTGTTTGAGTATCCTATATTATGAAAGAAAATGAACACACCTTAATTTGTTAAATTTAATAGGAAATGGTATTAAGATACATGGTTCAGGTGAATGCATGAGAAACTTTTATTATGTGATGTGTTAACACACTAGCCCATTAGAAATCTTGTTTTCTTAGTCACAAAAATAGGGAAAATATATGCTAGACTAAAGGAAATTATCCAAACATTTTAGTTTCATTGTTGGTACCCGTTTCACTTGTTTACATGATGGTGGGAAGATGCTTGAATGACTATCTCTAGAAAATGTCAAATGTTGGGTTACTACTATAGGAGACAAATTTTCACTTTAGTATCCTAAACTAGGAGTTTATACATGTGATTGGGTATAAAAACACCTTTATGGCTCAATTTATGAATATTTATTTGTTGAAGTTACCATTTAGTTGCATTCATATATTTTAGTTTATATGTAATATCATTTATGGAATTACAAACAAAATATCACTTTGTCAATATAGCATCAGTCAACCTTGGTGATATTGGGAGCAACATGGACACACGTAGTGGATATTTGGTGGTGAATACACTTTATATATATATATATATATATATATATATATATATATATATATATATATATATATATATATATATATATATATATATATATATATATATATATATATATATATATATATATATATATATATATATATATATATATATATAGGATAAGTGGTATCTGCATACTCTTATCCATAGGAAGATAGATTTAACTTCCTTCAAGAGCCATGTAGAATGTATCTCAAGTAGTTTTTCTATAGATAAGAATCTTATAGATGACTTAGGACTTGAAAACTTACACAAGGATGACTAAAATCTCCCTTGCTTGAGTAGTGCAATTGTTGTGGAAATGGAGGGGCACATATTGATATAAGATTATTGGTTCAACATGGAATCCAATCAATGAGAGTTTCCTAGGCATAAGTATGATGAGACTAGGTGAAGGGATATTATTGGAAGATATCCAAGGAGGGGATAAGATTAATATATAAGTGTCATGAAGATTTCTAGGGAGGAATAAAGGCATAATGAGGACTTCCCAATCACATGATTATACCTAACATCAATACAAGTACATGTAAGAGAAACAAGTCAAGCATTGGTGAGTGTAGAACCCAATATGGATATGTCTAATTCCCCAACCATAGTGCATGTTCATGCCTTTGAGTTACATGATGTTATTGTAATAAATTAGGATACATATAGTGTAGAGTTATAGTATGAACCTATCAAAGAAAATTTTCAAGAATAGAATCAAGATAATAGTTTGATATTAACTTTTTACCATTACAAGTCAACCCTATGGCTCACTTTGGAATGTTTGGTGGACTAATTATAACTATTGGTTAAAGTATAGGCCCTTACATAGTTAATAAACATACTTTTAGGTCCAACATATTATGTGATTATATTTCCACATGAGGCATAAGAGGTGGTACCAATGGTGGTTCAATTAGAGGATCCTTATGTGGTATAGGAGTCATTTTTGGACCTTAGCCATAAGTTATAGGAGGAATTAGAGGTGATTAAAAACATACTTTAATACCAACATACAATCCACCTACAATTTATTATGAGATAATACTTCACCTACCTGAATATTGTGATGTGGAAAATGTAGTGGAACATATTCATTAGTTTTAACTTATTTGGTGAGTGTGTGGCATTAATTATACTAAATGGAAGTAAAATAAATTTTACACTACCTTTTTATACTTCAAACATAAATCGAACAAAAATTTTGATCCCCAATAATCTATGGTAAAATATGAGTAGTTGAAGGTGGATTTTCTCCAATGATTTGACATCCCAGAGTTTGAACAATAGAATATTACTACCCTAAAGGATATTAAATAAGATATAATTGAGAATGTGTGTGAGTATGATTAAAATTTTAAAAGCCTTCTTTCCAAGTTATCATTTCAGATGAATGCAACTCAACATGCCCAGTGGTTTGTAGGAGGCTTGTTACTTACCTTGTGATGCACATTATTCCAAAAGACCTTCATTGACCCATGTAAGGCTTTGGAAGTTTCCCTTCATGATGAAGTCATTAGAAGTATATATATATAGGGATTAGTCCTTTTATGAAAGCCTAAATTGATAGTATGACATCTCACTTGGATAAACTCATTGTGAATAGTACTCCATATACTCATAGTAGTTTATGGTGTGTAGAGAATGAAAATGAAGGTCATAATAGGAATAATTATCACAAAAAGAATATTCATACCATGGTGAATTAGTATTATGAGATATACCAAGAATACCATGATGTGATAGATTGGACCCTACTTCAACATGATACTAAATTAAAGGTAACATCATATTATAAAATATATAATGCATATATTCATGATACAAATGATTTCCATCTTGTTGGTGATATTTATGAGGTACACATGCATGGTGATAATTAGAACTATGTAGAAAATAAACAATACAATAGTAAAGATAAATCTTATAAAAGTCATGGTCATGGATGGAGAGGTGGTCATTTTATACCTAACACTTACTACAAGTGTGGATCTCTATAGCATTACCAATGTGACAACCCAATTTATCCAAATTGTGTTTTTTATAAGAATGAGCATCATCTAGAGGAATTCCCAAACTTATATACTACCATCATGAAGGAGTGGAATTAGAAGGGTGTTTAAATGATATAGATTGAAAAAAATCAAACTACTCAGTGGAGACCATGCCCTAATACTTCAATTGGTCACAAGGTAAATTTTAATACATGAAGTGGTACTTCTTCCTAGTTAATTTCAAATCCACCTACTAAAAGGGTTCAACAACAAGATCATCATGTGAATCTCTACCAAGATGCTGAGTAAAAAAAAAAGTATTACACAACATAATGACTTTGGTGCAAGAGATCCAAGGAAACATTCAATCCCTTAAGGATAGAGATGTCACTACATGTGATGAAATGTACAAGCCTCATTTCTTCAAGAATTTATGTGTGATGAGTTTCAAGAATTATGCAAAGGAATTATTGATGAAGACATCATTATAATTGTGAGGATTTAGTTGAATCATCAAGAAATAAATCCTATAGAGAATCATCATTTGAACCATGCATGTTGATATGAGGCTTATGTCTAACCCAGTATGGAGTATGATAAAGAAATATTAGTAAATGTAGTTATTTATGGTTGGATCTTTCAGAATATACTAGTCAACATTAGTGTGAAGATAATTATACTAAAAAAATATGCTTACAAAAATATGATGAGTCCTCCTTACAACCCTCTCCATATGTATTTACCATGGATAATAAGACTCATGCACTACACATAAGATTTATTAAGGATGCCACTATTGACATTTTAGGTGTCATTTTCAAGTTTGGCTTTGAAGTAATTGAGTTGGTTAAAGTTTATGATTTTCTATCTCTTTTGGTTCATCCTTGGTGCTATGCAAATAATGTTGAATTAAAATTCAAAAAGCACTACATCATTGTTGAAAATGATGATCAATGCATCATCATTCCCATAGACCATGCTCAAGTTCATCCTATTGTTAAACCAATTAATGTCAATGAGCACCTCAATCTTATCTATAACTTCACATCTCAGGGAATTGAGAATCTTGATCCTAGTTTGGATGGTATATTATATTGGGAATATGCATAGTCTATTTATAACACTAACAAAAATGATTACAACCATTGGGATCACAGAGAATGTAATATTACTAGATGAATTTGTGTCACTATTGGTATCTAAGTGGATTATCTGTGAAATCTACTAAATCACCATAAGTTTTTTCACATTATTCATGTATGTATGAAGGTTGGAACACCCTTGTAGTTAAATCAAACACCTAGGTTTCATGATCAAATGAAATTATAAGAGTATGTAAAATAGCTGGAAAATTTATCTATGTTTGACGATGAGTGGATGCACTCACTTAGGTATGTTTTTCAAGGGAAAACTTCTCGATGGTGGGAAACTCACAATCTTAATTTACTCAATTAAGACCAAGTGCATACTAATATGCACTATAATTTTCATGCTAATAATTGCATTCAAACCAATCTAGGGTATGATGGTATTATTGATCTATAAGCTCATATTGAGGAATTATAAAACCTTTGAAATTGGGATGAGACATATTTTCCTAACTATTTATGGGTTTATGCATTATATGATACTCTATGTACATGTGATAGAGCATGGTATATTCAACAAGAATGATTCCTAGACATGAATTATTTTAGTAACATTAAAATTAATATTATTTCAACACTATATTACTCATATCCTCACATGTATTTATGCATATCCTTGTACATCAATCTATTACATGTGATCTAATGTTAATTGAAGACCACATACAACATATACATGGTGTGAATGAGGATAAATTTTCCATTTTTCAATAATATGATACTCTTGATTCATCTTATTCACTATTTTACTCTCAACTTGACCATGCATTGAGGGAATAAATATGGAAAGGCAAATAAAAGGTTGTGTACTAGGCTAATGAAGATATCAGTTTTAACCCACTAGAGCTATCCATTGATCACTTAGTTTTACATACTAAGTATAGAGCATATAATGTCCAAGATACCATATATAATGACCAAAATCATATTTAGGTTCCCTTTATATGGTTTAACATAATAATGGCATAGATGACATGCCTAAAATGGCCATTCTAGGGAATTATTAATTTGATACTAAGATCACCAAGGATTTTAAACTCTTACAAGAATATCAAGATGTTTTTCCATTAAATTAAAATGAGATGAAAGGAGTGCATCCTTAATTGGGTAAGATGAACATTAAGTTAGTTAAGGGTGCCCGACTAGTCAGAAAAATACCTTAACTAATGAATCATAATCTATGTGCTTGGGTTAAAGAGGAGATTGATAGTATGTTATAGGTTATATTTATCACTCATATTGATGAATTTAAATGGGTGAGCCCCATATTAATCAACATAAATAAGGATGAATATATTCATATTTGTGTAGAATATTGGGTACTCAATGTTGATTACATAATTGACCTTTTTTTTATGCCTTTTACTGAGGCAATTTTAGAGGGAGATTTTGGGTGTGAGATTTATACCTTCACCAATGGTTTTTCTAGGTATAATTAGGTATCAATCATAAAATAATATAAACCAAAGACCACCTTTGTAAATAAATGGGGTTAATTTACTTACAATGTGATGTCATTCAGTTTAAAGAATGCTCTAACCATATTCTTATGTATTTTAGTAGAGGTTTTTAAGAATTTTATTCATAAGTTCCCTCAAGCATAATTTTATGATTATATCATCTATGGTTTGGTGTGTGATCATTTTAATAATATTAACCTCATTATTTATAACTATCAATAACTTTATATTTCTTTGAATCTGAAGAAGTGTGTTTTTGATACTCTATTTGGAATTTTTTTGGGTCACATTATTTGTCATGATGGACTTTTGGTGGATCAAGTTAAGATTGAAATAATTTTTCTCCTCTTGGAGAATTATAATTGATGTCATAATTATGTCATATATGTGTCCTAGTGAGTGGTTGAAGTGCCTTGATAGTCTAAGTGTTAATGACATAGTGTGCAATGTGATTGTCATAGTATGCTTGAAGGTGGCTTGGTTGATCTTCAATTTTGACATGGATAGAGATGTTTAGGGATGAGTACATAGTATTAATAATTTGAAATGGTTATATAATAGGTTTTATATTATTTTATTACTTTTACGCATAATATTTTTTCATCTGGTTGATCACTATTTTCATCTAGACACTTTAGGTGTAGTGGAAAAAAATCTAAGCAAGCAGTTTGTCAATGTCACCATTGCCAAGTGTGAATGAATAAGTGGGAGTTGGTCATATTTTTGAGATCATATTAGTCCCTAATTTATATGTTAAAATTTTAAAGTATATTTATGAATCATCAAAAAATATATTCAAGTGCAAATTTGGACTCTAAGGCATTTTGGCAATATTTTCCCATACTTAGCCAAATTTGTAATATGGTAAGAAAAGTTGAGTAGGAATTTTGATGGTGGCATATCTCACATGTGTGGACATTCCAGGATAAGGTGATCATATGGGTTTTTTAATTTTTTTTTCTAGTTGATTTTTACTAACTAATAGGTCAAGCAATAAATCATGACAAAAGATATGCATGTTTAAAGGGTGCCTCCTAGACAATTTTTTGACATAGTTGGCTCTGTGGTACAAAAATCTTAGTGAGAATTTTAATGTCATTATATCTCAAATGTTTTGGGGTTTCAAGATAATATTGAAACATATTTTTATTCTCATATGTGAGGAGATCATATGGTAAAAATTTTATAGAATGGGCTTGAGTGAATCAAAAGATATGGAGGTGCAAAGTTGGCCTTCTAAGTAGATAGCAATGGTCCCCATACTTAGTCTATTTTTCATGATGTTAAATATTAGTACCAAATGAAGATATAATGGCTCATGGGTGTGGGTGTGTGTGTGTGTGTGTGTGTGTGTGTGTGTGTGTGTGTGTGTGTGTGTGTGTGTGTGTGTGTGTGTGTGTGTGTGCATGCGTGCATCAATTTAAAAAGTTACAATTTTTCTTTGGTTAATAGAGATAAAGATCAAGCTTCTTCTAATATCCAATAGTGTGTAGGAAATCATATAATTTTTATCTAATAGTGCGTGTTAAGTGAGATGGTAATAAGTGCCTGATGTTTAATCGTATAAATGATAAAAATGAACAAGAAGGTTACAAGTTTCATGATGATGGGGGTTTTTAGTAAGATCTAATGGTGAGCTCTATAAGATAAAGACCTAACTGATTTGCAAAGATCGATGGTGTGCATTGAGTTAATATTACAAGAGTGCACAAGATGAAGTCAACATGTTGAAGGTTTAAAATTTGCCATTAGTGCACTATATGTCAAAGGTAAATATTAATATAATAATATTTATGGTTTGTGTTTAATTTTAAGATTAAAGTTAATGCTATGTGAGCATAGTGACTGAGTTTTAACTATGACCATTTGCATTTGAATATTTGAATTTAAAAATGGAAAAACTAGTGTCTAGTTTTCGAGCCATAACTTTCAATCTATGAATAATTTGACCATGGCATAAAAATATAATATATATATGAATCCAAGGTACATCTATAAATATTAATTTTAAGGTCTAATATCATGTATAGTCAAATATATTTAGGTTCAAATTTTATTTTGTGTTTGTGCATGTTATACAAGTAACCCAAGAATGGTATTTGAGATCCTTATGATGTTGTTTCAATAGCTCATGATGAATTACCTATTGGGGAGTGTTTTAGATTATATGAGGACCATTATTTGAATTATTAAGGTTTGAATAGTTGTATTTAGTATGAATTTTTTTTTATAATTTGACTATATATTTGTTCATGGTGATTGTGTGCATAAAATATTATTTGAGCAAAGTATGCTTAAGCAAAAGGGTATTATGATGGTTGTTGGAACTTAAAGAGGAACTATAGATCATGTATCATGGGTTCATGATTTTTAAATTGTTCATATGTTCTTATTTTTGTTTGATAAGTGTCAAAGAGGTGAATGGGTCTCAATAGGACCTAAAAGGTGACTTAGGCCTATTTGAAAGAAAGTTGTGCTTAAAAATGACCCATGTAGGATGCCTTAAGGGTGAAGGCATGTGTTATGGATGAAAATAAATATTATTATCTTAATAATCATGATATATCTATAAATGGTGAACCAAATGTGTTATTTTCTAACTGCTGAGAAGACTTTTGTAAGGTGTGTATGTGAGAATTGTGGAGTGAAGGAGAGGTAGAGTGCCCAGTTGATGATTTAATGAGTAGAGCAAATTGAGTACTATATGTATGATCTATAGGTCATATTTATAATTTCAGAATATTATCTTGAAATTTTAGGATATGAAAAGAGGTTTGATTGTTCATATGAGGATAATTTGAGTGAAGAAGGAGAGAGTTTGTGGCATGCCTAGGTGAGAGACCTATATGAGATAGATAGAGAGTTTGTGTATGGGTTAGATAATTAGAGATCCATCATTAGGTGTTGAAAAATATTAAAAATTTTATTTTCATCCTTAAGGAAATTCTCATATCTCCTCATCCAAGTGGCACAATGGAAACATCTCTCTTGTTTTGGGTGATAATTTTGTTGAGATGAATCTCTAGCTAAAGGGCTAGTTTCCTTGATGCACCTTTAAAGCTCTATTTTGACTCACAAATGTGTATGAAAAAGCTAAGGAAAATGACTATAACAAACAAGAATAAATGCACCAATGTATGATGTCCTCCCAATTGATTGAACTGCTACTTAAAGACAAAATAAGGTGTTTTCTTACACAAGATTCACAACTCAAGAACCATTGCTACATCAATATTTCATATTCTAGATTCAAGAAGGTATGCAATTCTCATTAAGGGAATGAATGATTTCAAAATGGATACAATCATGAACCACTTATAGGATATCTCTACACTTAGAAAAGAAACACTAAAAAGGACCTGAAACAATATCCTTTCTATAAATTGGTAGACCATCAAGAGTATAAGCTACAAAAGACAATATTTCACTAGACTAGACCAAAAATGATTAAATCATTACTCAATATTACAACATATGAGATGAAATCACAATTTTATATCTCATCAAGAGTTATTTGAGAATAAATCTAGCTAGAGTTTCTCCAATAACCAATGGAGGATCCTAAACAAGCCAAAATAAAACATATATATAGCCTTTGGGAGGGAGTTGAAAAATCAAGGGAAATCACTTAGACATTTATCATCTTAGATGAGAATCGGTTACATTGCAAGAGTTAAAAATAAATAGATGCATTATTTACAATTTGGTATGGCTGAATAGAAGCATTAGTTATGTTTTGTTACAACTGAACAGAAGCATTAATTATGTTTTGTTACAATTGTTACCTCTTTTTAGTCTTCAGGTTCTCACCAAGCACTTAATGCCAATGGCTATTTACTGAAATTTGAAATTTACTTTCTATGGGCCATCGTATTTTGGGTATTTCTTTTGGACATTTGTTTCCTAATCTTATTCTCCCATAAAACTCCTTCAAAATTTTGAAATATTCTTTTCTTTCACATAATTTGCTTGTGGCCATTTGTCTTTGAACTTTTCATCATCCTATTTACTTTTAGACAATTTATCTATAGCTATTTGCTTCTCTCTACATTCCTTCAGCATATTGAAATGATCTTTTCTTTGGGATTTTCCTAAAATATAACTTTAAAATTTTTACAATTGACCCTTCAGCTTTTTGAAAAAGGACCCTCCTCTTCAAACTTTTCTATCGGGCAATTTACTTTAGCCTTTTTTCCCAAAGGAAATCCTTTGGAAATATTTTAAGTGCCTTTGCCTTTTTCGAAAGTGAAAATGGACCCTTAGGCTTTCAAATAACGCTTAAATTTTTTTGAAATGGCACCCTTTAGCCTTCCTGTAAATGTTCTTCATAAAAACTAAAGTGCCCTTTGGAAAAGTTATTTTGAACAAAATGTCCAAAATAATTCCTTTAGAAAAGTTGAAAATTGTCCCTCAAAAAAGTTGCAAGTTCCTTTTGGAAAAACTGAAGTGCCCTTCAAAAAAATTTAAATGAACCCTTCAAAAATGTTGTACCTTTATAAGAGAATTATTTTGAACAAAATTTTTGAAACAATTCTTTTAGAAATATACCCTTTGAAAAAATTATTTCAAACAAAATGTCCAAAATAATTCTTGACACTTAATCAAGAAACTTAAAGACAAAACATTTGAAATAATGACCACTTAGTCAAAAAAATAAAAGACTCGAAAGGATTACTATGCAAAGGCTTAGCAAAAGACCAAAAAAAACATTTTAAAAGAATTAGACTTGTACATTTACTATGAGCTTTTCATAAAACACTTCTTCTGAATAAAACTTACATACTAGACCTAGCCAAAGGTATAGACTTAGGTAGCTAAGTTTTCAAATAAGAGTACCCAATTTTGGCCTAAAGGGCCAAAATTTGGTCAAAAAATTGGTAACTCACAATGGTAGTATGCCTATTATACTAAACAAATTGGTAGCCTAAATAGTTTGTTGGGCATGGAGTCAATATATTGTTAAAGGTGACTAATAAGGTTATGCCACAAAAAAAAATAAACAAAATCAAACATACCAAATAAAAAAAATAAGACCACACAAAATGAAAAAAAATAAAGCAAGGAGAAACCTACACTTATGCATAGGCACTTAAGGAACACTAAGAAAGCAAGAAACTATGTACCACAAAAATTAAGAACCTTAATAACAATACTTTAGATATATACCATTGAGTAGGATATGTAGCTCCTCTCCATCTAACTTTGAGAGTTGGAAATCATTGTGTTGGTTGCATTATGTGATCATATATGGGCCACTCCATAATGTATCAAACTTTATGTGTCTTCTGGGCTTGGCCCTATCTTCATCCTATTTTAGGACAATGTCTCCTTCTTTAAAAATCCTTGGCATGGATCTCTTATCAAAATAATTCTTTGTTTGTTGTTGGTGAGTTGTCATGGTGTGCATAAATTGACTTCTCATCTCTTCAAGCTCCATCAACTCACATAACCTGACTTCTATGCTATCATTCTCAATCAATTATAGCTGATTGGTAAGATCTAAAGCTGGTAACTCGAGTGAGATAGGAATTATAGCTTCCATTCCATAGACAAGTGTGAATGGTGAGTTCCCAATTGCTCTTTTTGGGGTGATCCTATCAGCCCAAGGGGCTATCTTCAACTTGGTATGCCAATTACGTTAATTATCCTCAATTTTCCTCTTTATAATGTTTATTAGATTCTTTTTTGGACTCAACTATCCCATTTCTTTTGGATTAATAATTGGAGGAGGTGCTAAGATAGATACAATGCTTTAAATCCCATTCACTTGTTCTTATTCCTAAGAAAGCCAAGGCATTATCTGAGATTATAGTTGAAGGAGATCTAAACGTTATTACTATACCTTCATAGAAGTATAGGATTTAAATTTCATTAGCTTCCTTAAGAGATATAACTTCCACCCATATTCTAAATTAATCAGTGGTAGTCAGCACCCACTTATGGCCAGCACTAGAAAGTGGATTGATTAGCCCTATGAAATCCAAACACCATTGCATGAAGGGTTGCTCAACCTAGATTGGATGAAGAGGAAAGGAATATATCTTTTGTTTTACATTAAAAAGAGCACAATTTTGGCATTTTAGTACCCAATCATGGGTTTATTTGAACAAGCTAGGCCAAAACTAACCAGCTCTCATAATCCTAGTAGCTATAGTTTTTGGAGTAAAATGACCACGAACTAGTCCATCATCAAATTCATGCAATAATTTTTCAATCTGATCCAAATCAATAAATCTCAATAACACACATGAAAATTCCTTTATAAATATCACTTCATCAACAAGTACATAAGGAATGGATTATAGCCTAAAGTACCTTCTTTTAGCCCTATCAAGACCTTGTGGGCACTCACCAGTTTGAAGGAAATGGATCATGTCATGTGTCCAACTTCTCATAGATAAAGGTGTATCTAATACAAAGTTATCATTAAGTACCAAAACAAATTATTTTTTCTCTTTCAAGTCTGAAGTTAGATGATCACAAAGTCCTTTTCCTTTCACTAACTTGGTAGTTTTGATCTCCATATCATATTCCATCACCCTTATGATCCATCCTACCCTCTTTTTATTCAAATATCTATAAAATAAAAAGTATTTTACACTAGGATGACTCACAAAAATGTGAATCTTTTTTTTAGGTAACATATGCTTGAGCTTATTCAAACTCCTTATAATTTAAAACACTTGTTTATTAAAATATGTTTATCTTATTTTATAGCCTTTTAAAACTTGACTGAAAAAGGCAATAGGTTGTTCAAAATTTCCAACATTTGCTTGAGTAAGAATTGTATATATTACCTCTTTGTTTCCAAAATTATATAGGTTAAAATATTTGGAGAAGTTAGGACCTGCAAGGGTATGAGCTTGGGCAATGGCTTGCTTGATCTCCTCAAAACTTTCCATCCTCCTTTATGTCTATGTGAATACTTCATCTTTTATCAGCATGGAGATCAAGGGCTTGACCAAGTTACCAAAATAAATAATTAATCTCCTTATGAAATTTATCTTACCAAAGAAACTTTACAAACCCTTCTTATGTTTAGGCAAAGACAATGCCAAGATGGCATCAACCTTTTCAAATCAATGGACAAATCTTTCTTGGAAATAATGTGGCCTAAGAGTTTGCCTTCATGAACAATAAACACACATTTATTTAGGTTTATAGAGATCCCAAACTATCTACACCTCTCAAAAATCTACCTTAAGTGATTCAAATTATCTTTTTCTTCCTTGGAGAAAAATGTTACATCATCAAGATATACCAATATAATGTCATTGATTAATCCTTGAAAAGCCATATCCATTGCATGTTGAAAGGTGGCACCAGAATTTGACAAACCAAATGGAATATTCATATAGGAATATGTGCCCCATTTGGTGGTTAAATCTATCTTGTATTAGTCACTTTCTTTCATCAAAATCTGATTGTACCTAGAATAACCATCTAGGAGAGAAAACCTCTCACTACCTTCCACAACTTGTAGAATTTTCTCCATAAAAGGGAGGGGATAATGATCCTTAAAATATACCCTATTCAATTTCCTAAAATAAACACACAACCTTAGCTCTCCATTATTTTTCTTAACAGGAACTAGGTTTGCCAACCAAGATGAATGCTTAATGGGAAAGATGATTTTGGACTCAATCAGTTTGGTGAGTTCTTTCCTCATGAGAGGCTCAATCTTGGGATTGATTGGCATTTTCCTTTGATTAATAGGCTTAGAATTCTCATCTAAATCTATAGTATGTTGATCTAGATTCAGATCAAAACCTTTTAAAACACTATACTCCCATATAAAGAGATTAGAATATTATTTACATAACTCAATGAAAGCATGCTTCTCCTCAATAGTACATACCTTCCCAAGTGCAAGAAATTTATCTTTGAAAATTTGAACCTTCTCATGGGTTCATTCTTGGTAGATATTCTTACCTTTTCCTTCTTGAGATGGTCATGTTCATTTAATATGCTCTCAAGAGTCACTAAGCCTTTAGGAAGCTTGTTGGACTTTAATTAGGCAATTTGTCCTCCATATTGTTTCTACAATTTAGACTAATTTTTGAAAGAAAAATCAGCCTCTTATTATATAGAAAGTGATATTTTTTTGTCATTATCAAAGACCTACAAATTGGTGACATTATCTGGTATGGATGGTCTCACAATCACCTTTAGATGGGGTTGGTTTTTATCTACCTTTATGCCTTTTAGAACATCAAAATGAGCTCCAATAGAAGCCAATATATTAGCATGCTTATTATCTTCTCTTGGGATGGATGTGATGTTGAAGGCTTGGAATTATTATACAAGATCCCACACTCTATGCTTCTATGACTTGAGCAAGGAGTTCTTGGTCAAATTCTACCCTCTAACTTGATTCACAATAAGCTCAATATCCCCATATACTTGTAGATATTTAATTCCCCTTTTTCTAGACAATTCAAGGCCATGGATAAGGGTCTCATAATCTACCACATTAAAATTTCATTGTAACTAAAATCTAAAGGTTAAATAATACCTCTCCTTGGAAGGTGAAACTAGCATAACTCAGCCACCTGCCCCCATCTTTCTTCTAGACCCATCAAAGAAGACCTACCACAACCCATTCACATCCTCACTTGGCTTCATCAAATTAGTCATGAAATATTCCTTCTCATTCATCTAATAAACTCCAAGACTACATTATTCAATAAACTTATAAGGATCATGCTCATAGTTTTCATCTCCCCACTCATCTAAAAACAAATCAAAAACTCCCTCAAGGGAAGATGATGGAGATTGGTCAACATAAAGCTCCTCATTAATGATGGCATAGTTAACATTTTCCAAATTAGGTGAATATGGTTATAAGTGACTTATATAGATATTTTATAACTCAATCTTCACCTTAGTTCCATATTTTTTCCTAAACACCATGTAGGACCAATTGGCTACCAAATATCCATGTATCCTAGATGTGAAGTCTCTTGATAAAAAAGAGAAGAATAAGGAGGAAAATATACCAACACCACATCATGAGGAATTTAAAAGGTATGTCAAGCATGAAGGATAAAATTAAAACCTTTAACTATCCCTAAAGTCTTGGCTAGTGATCCATCTAATTACCAAACTCCTTTAGTCATTGGCTCATACTTGAGGCCTAGCTTATCTACTATGTATTTAGGCATAGATTATGTGCTTTCTCCACTATATATAATTAAATTATGAACCAATAAATTATAAATAATTATATATACATAAAAATTATGAGTATTCTCAGCTTTCTTCACTTGACCATCCATAGATTGAGTTCCATTTACCAGAATAACATTGTCATTTCTAGATGGGCCAGCCTATTTGCCCAATCCATGTAATTATTTTTGATGTATATCTTTCTACCCTAGTAATTTTAGATAATCCCATAATTAAATATTAATATTAATCTTATTAATCTATTTCACCACATTAATGAAAGGATTACTCACCTTGGGGCTCTCTTTATGAACATTGGCACCTTGTGATGTAGCTTGTAGAGATAGAGTTGTATTAGTTGGCCTAAAGTTTTAAATCCTCTAATTTTATTAAAATTTAAGAAATATAATATACCCACTTAACATATTAGATGATTTAGGTGTCAAAATTGTTCCATGGTTGGTTCCCTGAACTTCATCCACAACGCTCTTCTTTGATATAATGTTGGCAGCCACACTAGTATTGATGTTATTTGAATTTGCCAAGTAATTGATGGTATAAAACTCACCCTCCAAATTATTTATGAGTGTAGAATAAATATAAATTTTTCCATTTTATACCCCTCCTTGAATAGATACTTGAAAATTTGAATCTTAGAAAGATTGGTTGCCTTGCATCACCATGACTTGATTGTGGACTTCATTTGCATAAGTCACTTATTCTTGACCATGGTCAAAAGATGGATAGTTGGGATGTTTTTGGACTAAGTTGTTTTGAGTGGGAAAAATATATTTGGAGGATGAAGGATAATTATTATCATAGCTTTGATAAGGCTTGACATGGGTGATTTGACCCTATCCTTGTGCATTATTTTGGAAAGGTCTATTTGTTTGCCCAAACTGATTGTATGTTTTATATGGCCTATAACCTTGATCTTGTATTTTGATATAAACTAACTAATTTGTAGCACTTTAAATAAATATTTTAAATTCATGGATTTCATTTGAAGGATTAGAGTTTGGCCTCTCTTATTAGGCAAAGGGGCTAAAGTGGGGAATGCACCTTGACTCAAAGAATGCAAATTAGGGAATAGTGGCATTAGAGGTCTAGGAGCTATCTTTCGCACTTGTAAAAGAAAATTATTATCATTTATGTATATTTAATAGGTAGATGGAAATGTTTTTCCACCCATATATTTAATCATCATGGCAATTTCACTATTCAATGCTTTCAAGTAGTACAAAAATGCATAGTTTGAGGTTGGCCTCACAAGAATTATGATTATATCACAAGTTTTTAAAACCTATTATTAAAATCCTACATGAATTCATGTGGTTACCTCTTGATTTTGGTAAATTTATTATCTATAGATATATGATCACTCTTTTCCCCAAACCAATTAGTCAACAAATCTCCCAATTCATTCCATAAACTAATAGAATTTACAGGTAGGGTCCCATACCAATCCAAAAATTTTCCTTTGAAAGAAAAGGCCAAAAACCTAATAGATACATTTTCTTAGGTGATTTTTAAAATATTAAAAAAGTTTTGTATATTCCTAATATGCTCAATGGTATAAATAGGACCATCACCATTGAAATATGGGACACATTTGAGGGCTGCTCTTGGAATTTGATCATATTAGGCAAGATTCAAGGGAGATTTCATGATGAAAGGCACAAAAGGTTGTATTATAGACATATTGGAATGATTAATATGGATGTTAAGAATGTAATTTAACACAAATTTTGAAGCTTTGGACACAAACTCTTTTTTGTAAGGATGAGTGTTTATGAACCTACACCTTTTGGTGGAATATGGAGGTAGTTGCACAAACTTAAAAAGTAGACCTTTAGCTGCAAATCTAATGGTTACCTTTGACATAGAAATAAGGATTGATCATCAACCAAATAATTGAGTTCTTCAATGAATTTTCTAGCTGTTAAATGTAGATGTTTATTTCAACTTCACCTATACTAAGACCATCACCAATCTTGAAAAATCTTCTAGGAATTAGAGTTCCCACCAGGCATGCCAAAAACTATTGAAACCTAGATTTTTACCTTTAATTAAATGCTCAAATCTCCTCATCCAAGTGGCATAATGGAAAAATATCTCTTGATGTGGGTGATAATTTTACTAATATGAATATCTAGATAAAGGGTGAGTTCCCTTGATTCACCTTTAAAGATCTCTTTTGACTCACAATTGTGTATGAAAAAGGAAAGGAAAATGAATATGAAAAATAAGTGGTGATGCACCAATGTATGATATCATCCCAATTGACTAAAACCACTACTTAAAGATAAAATAAGGTGTTTTCTTGCATAGGACTCACAAGTCAAGAACCATTGCTACATCAATATTTCATATGCTAGATTGAAGAAGGTATGTGATTCTCAGGAAGGGAATGAATGATTCCAAAAGGGGTAAAATAATGAACCACTTATAAGATATATATATATATACACACACACACACACACACACACACACACACACACACACTTAGAAAACAAACACTAGCAAAGACCTACAACAATCTCCTTTCTATAAATTAGTAGACCATCAAGAGTAAAAGATATAAAAGAAAATATTTCACTAAGCTAGACCAAAAATGATTCAATCATTACTAAATATTACAACATATGAGAGGTAATCACAATTTTATATCTCTTCAAGAGCTCTTCAAGTATAAATCTAGACAAAATTTCTCCAATAACCAGTGGAAGATTCTAAACAAGCCAAAATAATGTATATATATAGCCTTTGGGATGGAGTCGAGCAATCAAGGGAAATCACTTAGACATTTATCAAGTTGGATGAGAATCAGTTACATTTGTAGGAGTTACAACTAAATAGACGTATTAGTTATAATTTGTTATGATTGAATAGAAGCATCAATTATGTTTTTTTTAATTGAATAGAAGCATTAGTTATGTTCTGTTATAATTATTACCTCTTTTTCATCTTCAGTTCCCATCAAGTTCTTGATGCTAACAACTATTTTCTATAGCTTGAAATTAACTTTCTATAGGTCATCATCTTTCAGGTATTTATTTTATACATTTGTTTCCTATATGTATTCTCTCATGGAATTCATTCACCATATTGAAATGATCTTTTCTTTTAGATAATTTGTCTATGTCCATTTGTGTTCAGACTTTTTATCATCCTGTTTTCTTTAAGATAATTTGTCTATAGCTATTTGTTTCTCTCTACATTCCTTTGGCATATTGAAATGATATATTCTTTGGGATTTTACTAAAATGGACCTTTAATATTTTTACAAGTGACAGTTTAGCCTTTTGGAAAAGGACCCTCCTCTTCAAAAAATTTGTCTATGGCTTTTTCTATCTTCAAACTTTTCTATCAAGCAATTTCTTTCAAATTTTTTTTGTGTGAAGGAAATCCTTTGAAAATATATTAAGTGTATTTTCCTTTTTGGAAAGTGAAAATGAACCCTTTAGCTTTGAAATAGCCCTTAATTTTTTTTAAAATGGCACCCTTTGACCTTCCTGTAAATGTTCTTAAAAAAAACTAAAGTGCCCTTCAGAAAATTTGTTTTAGACAAAATGTCCAAAATAATTCCTTCAAAAATTTGGAAAATTGCCCCTCAAAAAAGTTGTAAGTGGCTTTCATAAAAATTGAAGTGCCCTTTAGAAAAGTTACAAAAGATCCCTTCAAAAAAATTATGCCTTTTTAGGATAATTAATTTGAACATTGTTTAAAATAATTCCTTCAGAAAGATTGAAGTGGACCATTTCCTTAAATAAAGATACCCTTTGGAAAAATTGTTTCAAACAAAATGTTTGAACCAATTATTGATACTTAAAAAAGAAACCAAAATAGAAAACCTCCAAAATAATGAACAATTAGTCAAAAAATAAAGGACCTAAAAGGATTATTATGTAAAGGCTTAGCAAAAGAACAAAACAAACTTTTCAAAACAATTAGACATGTAAATTTTTGTGGGCTTTGTATAAAACACTTCTTCTAAATGAAACCTAGATACTAGACCTAGCTAAAGGTATAGACTTAGGAAAATAAGTTTTCAAATAGGGCTACCTAATTTTGGCCTTAAGGGAAAAAATTTGGTCAACAATTACATTAGTTCTAAGGTTGAGGTTTTCACTTCAAAGGAGGTTCTAGAGGACTTGAACTTCCTTAAGGGTATTTTCTCCTTGTGAAATAGGTTTTTCATTAAAGGCCTTTTGTCAGGAGGATATGATCAAGGTTTATTAGTCTAAATGAGTTGACTAAACTCTTTTTTATAATTTATTATAGGATAAGTAGTCTATGTGTTTGAAGCTTGAGAGTGGGGTTTTTTCCCCATGAGGGTTTCCCATAAGAACTATGTGTTATGTGTTTGATATTATTTATGAATTGATTGAATTTTCTCTCTTGTTAATGTTACTTGATCAAGTTGATATATTTTTATTTCTTAAATAATTTGAAGGGATTAGAATTGAAATTAAAATGTATGGGATCATTGATTCACCCCTTCCACTTAGTGATTGTACCTCTAATAATTGTTATCAGATCAGGTTCTTTGGTTAAGGCTTAATAAATTAAAGGTGATCTAAGGTACAATATGGGTATTCATCAAGGAGGTTTCTCTACTAAGCAAGAACCAATGTTCATTGGATCCAATTATGAATTTTTTAATGATAGGATGAGGACATGAATTATGTCTCTAGTGTTTGATGTATGTCAATTTGTTGTGGATGGTTATGTTTCTCCCACTACTCCATTTAGTATTGTAGATAAGAAGTTGTTTAAGAATACTTTGAATGCAATGAATGCTATCACTTGTGGTCTTTCAGATACTAAATACACCAAGGTTATCCATTGTAAATATACTAAAGATATATGTGACAAAATGCAGATCATTTATGAAGAAGATTCAAAGGTCAATCTTGTTAAGTTGTAAAATCATAAAAGTCAATTTAAAATTCTCAAGATGAAGGAAGAATATTCTATGGCATTCATTCTATAGATAATTGATGAGATTGGGAACATCATCAGAGGTCTTCTAGAGAACCTTAAATAGGCTACTATAGTTTAAAAGGTATTAAGGTCTTTATCCCTTAATTTTGATCCAAAGGTATCTGATATAGAAGAAATTCATGATCTTACTCAGTTGAAGATGGATAGATTGCATGGCACCCTTACTACCTAAGAGATGAGAAAAAATGATGATATAACACTAAAGAAGGAATTAGCTTTCAAGATTAAAATGAAGACAAAGAAGGAGTTCCAAGGTAAGAAACCCAAGGAGGATGAAATTTCTAATATATATGAGGATAAACTAATTGCTTTGATTTAAAGAAAATTGAAAACATGTTCATGTAAGTATAAGGATAAACTACCCATCAAATGCTTCAATTTTGGAGAGGTAAGACATTTTGATAATAAGTTCCCTCATAAGTATAAGAAGGATGATGATGATGAACATGATCAAGGTCATGATGAAGGGAAGAGATCATTTAGGTTTGATAAAATAAAAAAGGGGTTCATAAGGTTTTATAACAAGAAGTACTTCAAGGACAAGAAGAGTATCTACACCAAAGAAGATTTTATCTCATCAAATGAGAGTGAAGTCAGTGAATCAGAGTATGATCATGAAGATGATGGTCCTACTAAAAATGAAATCCTATTCATGACTAAGGAAGGTAGTTTCTTACATCAAAAGGAGTCTACTTGGAGTGATTCAATGATGATAAAGATGAGGTGGACTATGAGACTAAATTGATGAATGCTCTTGAAGAACTAAAGATTGAGAAGAAGATCAATAAGAAGATGAAACATAAACTCAAAGACTTTTATGAGAAATTTAGTTTATTTGAGGAAATAATGAATGAAGACACCAAGGAACATGAAGATATGGTAAAGAATCTTAGTATTGAATTGGAAGTCCTATCCACAAGCCTAAAATCTAAATAAGATGAGTGTTCAAGGTTTATAATTGAAAATGAGTCATTGAGATCTAAGTTAGAGAAGACATCTAGTAAGGTGAAGTCATTTTTGATATTTGAAAATATCTCAAGTGATATAGATAATATTATGAATGACCAAAAGCATGCATGTTTCAATGGTTACTATTACACATGTAATCAATTTGGTAATAGGGCTAGAGAAAGCAAGAGATCTATTAGAAATGAATATTATTGGAAATATGATAGGGGTTATCAGTTAAAAGATATGAGAAGGTTTGAATGATTCAACTATCATGATGAGAAACACTTTTCAAAACATTATCCATTTAAGGTAAGGTAATTTGAGTTTTCTTCAAGAAATATTGAGTGATATAGTTGTTATGAACTAGGATAGATTGTAAGATTTTGTCCAAATTTGGTAAGATATAATATGATTATTTCAAAAGGTATGATGTGCTTCAACTATCAAAAGAGAGGTCACATTACTAGATTTTATAAGTAGAGGTATAAAAGCTAGAATATGTTCAATCAGGTTCCTATTGTGCAAGTAATAAGGCAAGTTAACTCATGGAAGCTAATGGTGGTAAGTGTGAGTCATGATGAGTCTATAGGTCCAAGTAATATATTTGTTATGGTGGAGAATTCTAAATAAGTTGAAGTGTTTCAAGGGATCTCATTATCTACTCATGCTGGAAAAAAAAGAGACCCAGTTAAAGGAGAAGACCAAGGCACTAGTTGAGGCTAGTTATGAGGTTAGAATGGATCCAAGTGAACATCTTACTATTTTTAAACAAGTTTATTTTAAATAACATCAATTGTCAGTTCCTAGTGATGAGGTTTTAAGCTACAAGGAAGTTTCTACAGATCAGAAGGTAAGTCATGAATATATGTTGTCTGCATGTATTATCAATCTAATCATAGAAGATAAGGAGAATTTTTTAGTGGTTGATCATGTTGCTTCTCTTAAGCCTAAGAAGAAGAATAACTATAAGCATTAGATGACAAAATGGGAAAAATAATATGAAGAGTTGTGGGGAACTCTTGGTTTCACACTATTATAGGACATTGTGAAGTAAGGTGTATCTACCTATTCTTCTTAGGAGACATATTTCTTTTGGAGCTGCAAGTATGTATTCTCAAGATCATTATTCCAGTTAGATAAGGTCATTGGTTAAGAGGAAGCAATAAGTTCATGAGCTTATTATAGATATTTATGAAGGAACTATTATACAAGGTCAGAGTGGGTGTTTTTAGGTGGCCTAATGAGATTGATGGAATGTATAAAAGATTTTGATGCTGAAAAAGGTCTATACAATTATTTTTGATGTTTTATAGGATATTTCAAGATTTGAATATCTTTTGTGTGAAATTAGAGAATTTTTGTTTGCTCCTAGGTTTCCTAGTATGTATTTAAGAGTATGCAGGTCCTAAATGGGTTATAGCATGTATGTGTTCCCAAAAATGTGGAATCTCAAATATTGGTCTAGAAGTGTGTAATTGGTGTCTCCAAGTGTTCAATAAAATTTAAAGGTGGATGTTGACGAAAAGGAGGTTTGTTGACTCCGCTTGCTTTAAGATTCTAAGGTTTTAGGCTATGGTAGAAAAGTGGTTTGACTTATGAGTTGAGATCGAAAGATTATGAATAAGCTGAATGGGCCAAATGGGTTGTCAAATAAATATTCATATAGATTTGAAGTTTTGTGATTTTCAAATTGTTCATGTTTTTGTAAAGATGGATGCCTAATTGGAAAATCAATTTGTGAAGGAAGTATATTGGAAAGGATGAACTAGTTGTTTAAAATTGGTTTGATTAATTGGGAATATGAGAGTGCTCTAGATATGAAGTTTTATGTCTTGAATATGTGTCTACTAAAAATTTTGGGCTCTACATATTCCAAGTAGGGCTACAATGAGTCTAAATAGGCCTAAAATGAAGATTTGATGTTTTTTTAGTTTCTCCAAAAGATAAAGGTATGCATGTTTAAAGGAGAGTTATTAAATTATTTTAAAACATGTTTCCTATTTGGTGAGTGGCATGAATTTATATTGGTATTCCTTATGGTAGCTTGAGAGAGAAGGCAAGTAATCTTATGTGATGATTCTTCATGGTATATGGAGATCTGAAGATGCTCAAGTGATGAAATTTATTAGAGATATTAGGGGGAGTCACTCTTATATTTTTTTTGAAGAGCTCCATTAGATCACAATGTATGGTTGAGAAGTACAAGGTGGTATGCATAGAGTTAGGGAGAGATAACTCAGGTAGCTTGAATGACTTGAGGATCTTTGCATGATGTAAGAGGAAGTATATGTGAGATGATTTAGTCATATTAAAGATGTATTGATATCTTCTACAAATGATATTTTAATAGTTTTTTATGATGACTTGATCAAACATAGTCATATTTATGTTTTTTCTTCATTGATTGTAGTGGTTAATTAAAGTGTGTGTTGGCATAGAGCAAGAGGAAGTTGGCAAGACAAGAAGAGGTAGGATCAAGGTAAGGGGAAGATTTTATAATCCTTATAAGGTGATCCTATCCTATTTTTATGGTATTTTTAGGTCCTCAAAATTAGTTAGTGCCCACTTTGTCATTGTGTCAAATGGGGAGAAAGTTCATATTTTAAGAATGCTTAAAGAGAGAGAAAGAATGTGAGTTATTTATTAATGGGTGTTGACATAATTAACAAAGGGGGAGATTATTAGAGAATTTTAAATGATGTCATGATGATCATAGAGGTTTCCTAGTGAGTGGTTGAAGTGCCTTGATACTGTAAGTGATAATGACAAAGTGTGGAATGTGCTTGTCTTAGTATGCTTGAAGGTGGCGTGGTTGATATTTAGTTTTGACATAGCTAGAGATGTTCAAAGATGAGTATGGAGTATTTAACATGTGAAATGGGTCATATGAGAGGTTTTATATGATTTTAGTGCTTATGTACATGAGTTAATTTTGTCTGGTTGATCATTGTTTTCATCTAGACACTTTGGGTCTAGTGGGAAAATAATTCGAGTAGGTAATTTGTTGACATCACCATTGCCACATGTGGATAAATCAAGGGGAGTTGGGCATATGGTTGTGATCATATTATTCCCTAGTTTATATGTATAAATTATAAATTCTAGTGATGAAAAGTGATAAAATATATATAAGCACAAAGTTGGACTCTTAGGCATTTTGATAGTATTTTCCCATACTTAGCCAAATTTGCAATATGGCAAGAAAAGCTAAGTAGGCATTTGGATGGTGTCATATCAAGCATGTGTGGAAGTTCAAGGATAAGGTGATCATATGGGTTTTTTTATTTTTACTTTTAGTTTATTTTTGATAAATTTTAGGTCAAGCACTAAAGTGAGACAAAAGATATGCATGTTCAAAAATGGCCTCCCAGACAATTTTTTGACATAGTTGGCTCTATGGCAGAAAAATATAAGTGAGTTATTAATGTCATTATATCTCATACATGTGAGGGATATAGGATAATTTTGACACATGGTTGTATTTTATTATGTAAGGAGATAATATGGTCCAAATTTTAAAACATGTACTTGAGTGAAGTAAAAGATATGGAAGTGAAAAGTTAGCCTTCCAAGAAGATAACAATGGTCCCCATACTTAGTCTATTTTGCATAATATTAAAGATCAGGACCAAATGAAGATATAATGTCTTGTGGGTGATTTTAAAATTAATATATATGGTGCACATCAAGTCAAATATGTCAAATTTTTTTTTGGTTAATAGAGATAAAGATCGAGCTCCTTCTAAGATCCAACAGTGCATAGGCAATCATACAATTTTGATCTAACAGTACATGTTGAGCAAGATGACAAGAATTTCATGATGTTTAATAGTATAGGTGATCAAAATTCATGTGAGGGTGATAATTTTCATGATAATTTGGGTTTTGAGTTAGATAAAATGTTTATTTCTATAAGATAAATACATAATTGATTCACAAAGATCGATAGTGCGTGTTGAGTCAATATTATAAGAGTGCACAACATGAGGTCAACATGTTCAAGGTTTAATGTTTTAAATTGGCATAATATGTGTTAAATTTCACAATAATTAAAATAATATAAATTTTTAATGTTTAATCTAAATCAATGAGGTCATAATATGTGAGCACAGAGACTAAGGTTTAACTGTGACCATTTGCATTTGAATATTTAAATTTAACAATGGAAAAACTAGTGTTTGCTTTTTGAGCCATAAATTTCAATCCATGTAGTTTTTGACCATGGTGTAAAAATAATGTTTTTATAGTACTCCAAGACTCATCTATAAATATTAATTTAAAGGTTTATTTGTGTGTATAGTCAAATATATTGATGTTCAAAGTTGACTATGTGTTTGTGCATATTATGCAAGTAGCTTGAGAAGGGTTTTTGATCTCGTTCTAATGTTGTTTCAATATTTCGTGATGAATTAAATATTGGGTAATGTTTTAGAATCTATTAGGACCATATATGTTCTCTATTAAGTTTTTAATAACTATATACAATTTGATCAAAGGTTTAGAAGTTGAATGTATATTTATTTATGGTGACTTTGTGTAGATAATGTTGTTTGAGAAAATTGTGCTTAAGAATAAGGGTGTTGTGACAGTTGTTGGCACTTTATGATCACGTATATATCATGTTACATGGGTTCATGAGTTTTAAAGTGTTCTTGTTTTCTTATGTTTCTTATAGAAGTTTGAAAGAGGTGAATGGGTCTTAATAAGACCTAAAAGGTGACTTAGGCCTATTTAAAAGAAATTTGTGCTTAAGTGTGACCCATAAAATATGCCTTAAGGGTAAAAGAATGTGTTGTGGCCAAAAATAAATATTATTATCTTGATAATAATTATATCTCTATAAATGGTGAAACTAAATGTGTTAGTTTCTAGACTAATGAGAGGATTTGTGCAAGGTGTGCATGTGAAAATTCTGGAGCAAAGGAGAGGTAGAGTACCCAATTGATGATTTAATTAGTAGAGTATATTAGTGACTATGTATATGAACTATATGTAATTTTAATGATGTTCATATATTTTTATTACAATTTGAGGATATGCGAAGAGGTCTGAGAGTGCATATGAGGATAGTTTGAGTGAAGGAGAGAGATTATGGCATGCCTATGTGAGAGGCATGTATGAGATAGAGAGAGTTTTTGCAAGGGTTATATAATTATAGATTCATCATTAGGTGTTAAATACATCAGTTATAAGGTGGAGGTGTACTTTAAAGGAGGGTTTAAATGACTTGATCTTCTTTAGGGGTAGTTGTTCCTTGTGAAATAGGTGTTTCGCTAAAGGCATTTGGTTAGGATGATATGATCAAGGTTTGATGGTCTAAAGGAGTTGACCAGTATCTTGTTTATTATTTATTATAGGATGAGTATTCCATGTGCTTTAGGCTTGATTTTGGGTTTTATTCCCCATGAGGGTTTCCCACAGGAATTATGTGTTATGTGTTTGATCTTGTGTATGCATTAAATGAGTGAGTTCTCTTGTTAATGTTTCTTGATAAAGCTGATATATGTTAACATATTTAATGGTTTGAAAGGATTATAATTGAGATTGAAATATTTGGGCTCACTGATTCACCACCCCCTTAATGATTTTACCTCTAGCATCTCTTTTTAATGCCGACCACCTAGTGTGAGGTTCATTCCTTTCTAAGACACATAGGGTACTATCAAAATTTTATTCATGGATATGCTAATATCGTAGTACCACTTGAGTAGATGATTAAATATAATGGTTAATTATTATGGATAGATGCTCACTAGAAAGCATTTGTATCACCTAAGGACAAGCTAATCACTACCCCCATTCTCTAGTTTATGGACTGGACAAAGCCCTTAATGTATATTTTGATGCTTTAGGTATGGTAATGGGAACTATCCTTGATAAACCTTATGAGGGAACTCTTGATCATCCCATCTACTTTTCTAGTTAGAAGCTCACTCTAGCAAAACATAATTACTCGAATATTAAACATAAAGTCTTGTCCATGGTATATGCAATCCAAAAGTTTCATCAGTATTTGTTGTCACCCTATTTAATTTATATAAAAATAATGAATAATTTAAATATATCATGAATAATATAGTGTTGCATAGATGAATTTTCTAATGGACTATGATATTTTAGTAATTTTAATTTTTTGTGATAGTGAAATTAGGTAAGGATAATTATGGAAATGATCACTTATTGTGTGTTAAATTTGGTGAACTGGCATGTTCCATTGAGGATGACTTACCTCATGTGAAAATATTTTAAGTCGTGTACATTCTTGAGGAATTGGAATATATCATAAATTTTATTAATACATTTTTTGATTAATATCGGTTCCAATCTACCCACCTCAACACTCAAGACAAAAATCAATTGGCTATTTGTGTTTCTCCTTTCTAACTCATTGGAGGTAACCATTATAAGATTGGATATGATGAATTATTAATATGATATGTGGTGCATCATGAGCTTGTTAATGTTTTACATGAGTATCATGAATGTGTCACCAAAGGACATTATATCAATGATGTTATAATGAAGAAGGTTTATTAGTTGGATTGTGGTGATCCACTATATTTAAGGATGCTAAAGATTATGAACACCAATGTGATATCTATCAATGCATGGGTAAACCAAAATTAAGGGATGATATGAACCTTCATCTGATACTCTTTCATGAACCCTTTGAGAAATGGGTTGTTGATTTTGTTGGTCCCATTAATATTCTGAGGAGGTACACTAACACATGTTATATCATTACCTCCATTGATTACCTCTCTCACTTGGTTAAATCAGTGCCAACCCAATATTATACTACTTCCACTAATACCAAATTTATTTAGGAGAATATGATTACAAGGTATGAATGTCCATTAATTTTGACTAGTGATCTTGGAACTCATTTACTTAACAAGACAATCCACATCTTTTTAGTTGAGTTCATGATTGCACACCACAAGACTACATTATATCACCCTTAGGCCAATGGCAAAATTGAAGTGTTTAATAAAATATTGGATCATACACTAATGAAGATTTTAAATATTGGTTGCATTGACTAGGATGATTGCATTTATGCATTATTATGGACATGTTGGACCATGTATACAATGTTTAATAATATTACTCCCTTTAATATTATCTTTGGTGCCAAATCCATTCTCCTAGTTGAGTTCCTTATACATTATTTATGCATTACATGTATTTTTTAGTTGAATGATAAGGAATGTTTGAAATAATTACTAGATGATTTACTATAGTTGGATGAAACCCATTTTATAGTGCATTGGATTCAAGTCATGGAGAAATGGATATAGAAAGTTGGAATGATAAACATATTAAGAATAAGTCTTTTTATCTGAGTATGCATGTGTTGGTTTATGACTCCAAGTTTATGCACTAAATTTAGGAAAACTTCACATCTATTGGGATGGTCTATTCATTATTTATATTATTCATCCCATAGGCATCTATAAATTGAAGAGGTTATATGGCTAGTTTTTTCTAGGCCATTTTAGTGGTAGTTGGCTTCAGCCATACCATTCTAAGTGTTGTTTCCCTTTTTTTAATAAGGCATATACCACTATATTATTTTATGATTTTGGTTTATTTTAAAATAAAATATGGCATTAGTTATGTTCATTTTTTTGGTTTAGATCAACACTTGGTTCTTTCTTATTTCCTCTATTATGTTATTGGCTAGATATTTGGTAGGCTATCAAAAATACCTAGGTAGTCATGGGATTAAATACCCTTAATTTAATGGTGAATATCCCATATTTTTATGTCTATTTACTTCAAATTATATACTACTCTTATTTATTCAAAGGTTATGCAGATCATGAGCAACATGTCTAATTTTTGTGGGGTATTACTTTAATCAAAGAGTTCATGAACCATAACAAAGTGAATTTTCAGTAAGTAAGCAACTATTTTAGAGAACGTATAAATAAATTTTAGGAAATTGAGAATGAAATACTAGAAGATGTGAGAAGAAATAATTTTTACTTCACAGTAAGCATTTTTATAGATCTTATTGAATCTATATAAGTAAATAATTATTCAAAGTTGATAATATTTTCAAAAAATGACTAAGAAAGATTAGAATTCATATTTAGATTTAAAGATAACATAAAGTTTAACGTTTTAATCTTGAAAAATCCACCAAATTATCTCTTGAGATGCAAAGTTACACATAAAACAAGTTTCTTATCATTCACTTTGAACCAATTTCATACAAAAGAAAAAATAAAAAATCTAAACACAAAGTTTTAGATTGCTTAAATTCTCTTGTTTTAGTTACAATTGCTATGAAAAAATTAACATCCTTTCGTAGGAAAGCAATCCCATAATTATATTTATATTATTTTAGAAGATAAATACAAATAGGAAACAACTCCCTCAAAACAAGTGTGCTACACTAAAAAATCAAAACCATTGAGAGGCATCTTCCTCAAATTTTTCATGTGTGGAATTCAATAACTAGTGACATGTAGCATTTATTGATATCATTTTTTGGATTTAACACAACTAATTTTCATGATGGGAAACGTTCACTCAAATAATTTGCTTTTACAAAATTACTTCAAGCAATGGCATTTAGCCAAGTTACTTGAGTTTTAAAATTTTACAAATCAATATACCTTGACAAGTAACTCCAATAAATGACTTTAATTGAAGTAATCGCCCCTAACAAAGTTAATTTCCAAATAAAATGCAAGAAAATGGAAAGAATAAATTATCAAGAAGAAGAGTAATAATAATTATTCCACATCACAGGCTCTGGATTTGCACTTCTCTCTATATTTAATATGTTGAGACATCATCAATTGTATTATTGCATCATTTTATTTAGAAAGTGATTGTATTTTAGTCTTAAATCTTAGAATTTTTGTTTCCAACCTCTTACTATGATCTTTGATATTTTCAAGTCTTTGTTCAAGCCTCTTGATTTCATGTTGACATTTGATTAACTCCTTTATAGATTTAGCTATGAAAGGAGTTGTCGCCTTTTTCATTATTTACTTGAATTACTAATATAACTATTTAGATGTACTTAGATTATTAATAGACTAAATTTTAGTGATACCAAAGAGAAAATATTTTATATTTACCTTTTCATTGTGAGCTTCTTCTTCTAAAGTCTTCATTTCTTCACACATTGTCTCAATAATGTGCATGTAAAAATATAGGAGATATTCTTATTGTTTTACCTTCTTTATTGATCCTTCAATGAAAATATTCTCTTAAATAAGAGATTTCTCAATAAAAGTAATTATTATTTGTAGACTCTCTTGATGCAACTCAAAAATTCAATTCTCATTCTCTATCTTCTTCATTACTACCTTTATCTTAGCTAATTTATTTACAATATCAGCATGAATACCTGGGACCCCAGGAAAGATCTTCTAGGCAATTTAATGCATTTTATCCATCCATTCATCAAGGTACTTATCCTTATCTATAGTTTATTACACCTTAGTTATTATTTGTTAGCCAATTGAATCTCCTAGAAGAATTGATTATTATGGAACATGCCTTACAACTTTGGCTATTATTTCACATAACTGGGCATTTCATTTTTTCAAATTAGCTTTGACAGCCTTCTCCAAATCAAAATTATTAAAAAGAGTGTCAATCAAAGTCTGTATGTCTTATTTTAGGCCTTCTTTGGTAAATTTTCTAAGAGATATCACTGTAACTACTAAGTCACCTTCAATGACTTTAACTTTACTCATGCCTTATGGTGTAATTAATTCCTCTATAAACTTTTGTCTTGTAGGCTCAATTATCATTTTTGAAGTTACCTTAGTAGATTCAGGCTTCTTTCCATTATGGTCAAGATTTTTCAACAATCACAAGTCAATTTATTCTAGATTTATCACTTTTCTGGACTCAAGGGTTGTTTACATTGCCAAACAAGAAGAAAAATCCATACTAGTGGAAGTATCTATATGATTCACCATTTTTTTCTAGTTATTTCTCACCACTATCTCTTGATAAGGAACTTATTGTGTCTCCAAATTATCCTAACCAATATTCAAAGCAATTTGTTCATCCTTTCACTTCTCTATTTCCTTCTCTTTCTCAACTTCTTGTATTTTATCTTTATCCTTTTCTAGTTCCATTTCCCTTTATTTATATTTTACTTTCTCTACATCCACATCTATCTCTTTTTAATTTCCCTTTTCCAATTCTTTTGTTGCCTCTACTAATTCCTTCTCATGCTCAACTTTATTCATTGTCTCAACTTCCTTTACCTTTTCAGCCATTACCCCTTCTATGGCTTCCTTCTAAGGTTCAACTACTTATTTTTTATTTTTGTATAGTGGATATTTAGATGGGGTTACCTATATAGTAGTTATGTTTTTTGGCTCATTTTGAATGGTGGGTTGATCTTTTGAAGGAGGTGGAGGTGGAGAAGTAGGTGGGGAAGATGAAGGAGGAGGAAGAACATTAGTTTCCTTCTAAATGGGTTTCTTTGAAGGTTTGATTCTATGAGACTTTGGAGGTGGCATAAGTATCAATGGATCTATGATAGGTGTAGTGGAAGTGGGAATAGTTGGAATAGAAAGAGTAGTGGTGTCAGTAGAAGAGAGAAATAGAGGTGTGGAAATAATTAGATGAATTGGCTCTTTATCTTTACTATATAATATGTGTCATAAACAATTTTATTCAACTTCAACTTCTTTATGGGTCCCTAGATGATTTCTCCTTGCACTATTTCTTTTGTCTTTTGACTTACATGAGTAGTTTATTTCATAAAATCTTTCATATAGTAGCCTTTGTTGAGAATCCATGTGGAAGTCATGGCTAGAATATTTTATGTTCTATTTGTAATAGTCTTAACTTGGTTTTTAACAAAAAAAATATTTGAAAATAGGGCATTATCCCATCTTACTGCATTGAAGGAATCATTGGTAACATTTCCATCATCCTCCATGTCCTCAAGAATTGTGGCTAGATCAAAAGTATGAATTTGTTCAATAGTTAACTTACCATTATCCTTTCTTCTCACATCAAACTCATCCATGAAATCAATCCAATAGTCCTCAAGTACAGGAATATGTATGTATTCAAGAGATTTTGTATTTTAGGCTATACCTCTACAATTAAAATTAGCCCTAGCTTCAAAATGGGTCTAATTTTAATTTTGGTATATCTCTTTTTGTATGTTCTTTTCTTTATAAATGCTTGAATAGTGGTAATGACCAATAACAATAGGAAAATTGATAGTGAGGTAGTAAGCCTTTGACTGTACGTCATGTAGTTCAATAATCTACCTACATAACTCCATAAGAATCCACTTATCACTAGGGTATTTAGGTAATTTGACTGGTGTTCTTTAGAAACCCCCAACTTTGATAAATGTGAAATTGAAGAACTGAATGAAAATGCACCCAAATTGGGAAAATGCATCCCATACTACATCAGATACTCTCTTGTGTTTGAGAACCACATTTAACTTATAAATTATTTAATAGAAGAATATATCATTCACTATCTTATAATTATTTTAGTTCTAAAAAAGAACCGATTGGGGATAATATTCATATATTTGCTCAATTTCTAGTATCCCTTTTGTATTTAGCCTAGAAAAGGCTCCATTTGAGGCTAAAACATATACTAGATATGAGGTCATCTTAAAGTCAAAATTCTATAATACATTACTCAACTGTTGGTCCATGTCATCAATTTTTAACTTAGCCCATTTAATCACTATAAAACTCTTATTGACATCAATGGCTTTAATGTACGCATACATCCAAGTTGAAATGCATTTGGCATTATTTTTTCCATTAATTCTACATAAAAATTGAGTAATGTCATCTACTTCTTGAACCATGTCTGATCTTAGTATTTGTTTTGGAAATTTTTAAGCATGCTTAGCATTCTTTAGGTAGTTTGTGTTCATTATCTTAATGCACTCTACTATCTTATTTTCCCATTGACATTTATCTTTTTCCATTGTTACATTTAGGATTTTAGACGTTGATGGGATCTTCAAATAATATTTTAAATATTGAACATCTAACCTTATCACTACATTACCAAAAACATCTCTCATAGTCCTAACAAGGGAGTCATAATACTTGGCACATGATAGGACAAATTTAGGAAGTTGAGCTAAGCTCATGAAAGCTATAGCTTGCAAAAACCCACTATTAGTCATTTTATACATGAGTGGAGTCTTAAATATAGCCTTGGATCTATCTAATAACTCAGTCATGGATACATGCCCCATATCTATATCACTTATTTCAATCAACTTGGAAGTGATACATGATTCAATAAGATACCCCTTATACTTCATATTTGGCTCTTGAGATTTGTCTCTCTTATCTTTTGTTTTACCCTTCTTACTTGGCTCTAGGATTTATTCAAGTGCTAATTCAAGGACTTCTTCAATCTGAGTTGCTTACACTTCTACTCCATCTATTTCTTATTATGATCCTTCTAATCTTGACATTGGTTTTGAATAGATATAGAAGAACTTGATAGGTTATTTTTAACACTTAGTAACTCCTCCAACCAGTTTAGAAAGGTTGAAAAAAAGAGTCAACTTGTTTCAAATAGTATTTTAAAGCAAAATTTAGGTTTTGAGTAGTATAAAGTATTAAAAACCCTAAATAACTCATAATAAGTAATAGGGTATCATAATCTTGAGTTTCTCTAAATTATCTAAAAGTTTTAAGCATTCAAAAATCTAGGTAGGCATGTGTAACTTTGATTTTATTTTAACTAGTTACTTGAGTTTGGGACTCTAAGTAAGTAGTGAGTCATGAAGAATCTGGGTCACTTGAGGGTAGCTAATTTGGGTTTTTTCAAGTGAGTAACTTAAGTTTGGAAACCTAATGTATAATTAATAAGTAATTTCAATTATGGGTTCCACTCATGTAGTTCTACATGTTTCTCAAGGTTCTAGACTTCGCATTTATTCATGCAAACAACTTGGGTTAAGAAAAAAACATAGAAGTAATGAGTAATCATGAGTTTAGGAAATTAATAGGTTAAGGATAACCTAATTTGGTAAGACACATTGAGGGTCTTAGGTTTTTTTAGGTAACTTATGCTCAGGAACTCGAGTAAGTAGTAATGGGGAACCCAAGTTTCTCATCTAGTTTCAATAGTTAGAATTTTTTAATCTAGGGCTCAATATTTGTATTATTTTGAGGGGATTTTTCACATACTTAGTGTTTTATGAATTCTAATATAGTTTTTATCACACTACTAAAGCATGTAAAATTAACAAATAGATGCAAGCAAAATAATCACAAACATTATAACCTTCATGGTGATGAATGAAAATTTACAAAAGAAAAATGAGAAGAAAATGATTAAGTTGGAGGCATAAAAATAATGGAATAAGATCTAAGTACCTTAAACTCAAATGGTTCATGAAGGTTTGGATCAAAAATCACTGTAAGAGATCAAATAACATAGCTTGGGGTTCACAGGTACAATATCTTGGTCAAACAACTTGAATGCTAGGTGGGAAATGATTTTTAATTTAATGACATTTTTTTTTTCAATGGATTTATGACACATAGTGGACATGTGTGAAGAATCCATGTAATCCCTTGGATTTTTATCAATTTTCTCAGATGGCTTCACTTAATTTTTATTTTGTGAGTTAAGCATCTACGTAATCTTGAGTTGGTCTCAACTAGTGAGTTCTTTGGGTTTGTAAGCCTCCATTACTTTTAATTTTCGCTTTGGGTAAGTAAATTTACTTCGAAAACCCAATTTCATTTATGTAGTATTAGATAGGTTTTTGGGACTACTTTACTTAGATTATGATGCAAAGTAAAGTTGTTTGGTAATTCTAGTTTGAACTAGAAAATGCAACTCAGACTTGCAAGACTAATTTTATTCTTGTATAGTAAGTTAAGTATCTTAGAGAACTTGAGTTGTATTGTAAATGAACCCAAGTACTTATATTTTTTGATCTTCTAGGAGAGATGAGTAAATGGATTTTTTAGTGATGGCCTTGGGTAGATGTTTTCAACCTTTTGGAGCAATATTGAAGCAATTGGGAAAAGAAAGAAATCAAAATAAAATCTATTAAAGACTAAGGATTTATTTAGGGGACTAGTTTAACAAGGACAATTGACTCACATAAGACAAAATTCAAAATTTTAAATAGGGGAATTCTACAATTTCTAGGTATGAAATTTTGGGGACACCAACTAGCTCTGAATGGGGACATCTTTGTTTCTATTAGGAAGAAAGAAATAAGGATGAGACCCTAGTCTCTCTAGTTTTTAATCTTGTCTATTGGGTATGAAGTATTTTAAAAAACTTAATTACAAAAACTACAAAGCAAACAAAAAAATAAAAAATAACCAAACAAAATAAAAATGAAAAAAATTATTTATATACATACAAGTTTTACTTTACTACTCAATTATTATATATCTTCAAGTAATTCCCATTGAATGGTAGTGGTAGTTCAATTCCATCTTAATAAGCTAGGATGAAGCTATCTCTTCCAAAAATGATCTTTATAGTGGAAGGCCCTTGCTATAGTGAGTCAAACTTTCCATGCTTCCCTTTTTATTCATTTTATTTATCTGATAAGAGGGCCAAGTCACCAACTTCAAACTATGTATTTTGAGCCTTATTATCAAGGATCTTATTCACTTTTATTTGATAATCACTCAGCTAGTCAACAACTTGAATACAAACCTCTTATAGTTCAGTGATAAACATGATCCTCTTATCAAGTGAATCTTGAGAAGTTGCATCTTCAATAGCTTTGGAAAATCACAAAGCAAGAAACTCTATGGTGATTGGTATCTCATTATTTGTTCCATATAAAAACTAAAATTGTGACATACTAATGGCTTTATTCGAAGTGATCCCATCAACCCATAGTGCATCAAATAGCTTCTTGTATCAGGCTTGTTGATTATTGTCCACCATTTTATAAATGATGATCATGAAGTTCTTGTTACTTGATTCAGCTTGACTATTTCTTTGAGGATAGTGATTTCAAGCATGAACCAAGTCTATTTCATATGAGTATTAGAAATTAGTTAGTTCTACCGAGGAAAAGTTGGCTACATTATCTATTACTATCTTATGTTGGACACCAAAACTTACTATAATGTTCTCTTTGATGACATCACATATAAATTAATAAGTGGCATGCTTGAACATAATGACTTATACCCACTTTTTGAATTAATCAATTATAATTAAAACATAGTAATGTCTATCACTTGAAGAAGGATTTAATATGACAATAAAATCCATGCCCCATCGGTGGAATGGTTCATCAATAACAACTAGTTTTAGAGGCAAAGCTGGCAACTTGAGTCATCCCATCAAATGTTAATAATCTTGACACTTAGCAACCTAATTATAAGTATCTTGGAAAAGGGTAGGCTAAAATTACCTTATTCATAAGCTTTTGTGTATTGTGACTTGAGCTAGAAATGACCTCCACATGCTTTGTCATGAAACTATTATAAAAGTTTATATTGTTGTTATTTTTCCACATAGCTAAGGAAGAAACCATCAATTCCTCTTTTTTACAAATCATTATCCCAAAGGACATAATATTTTGACTTCAACTTGTTGTTTCACTTTTCCTTACATTTTAGATCAGCTAGACATTCTCCATAAATCAATAAGTAAGCAATCTTATTGTACCATTCATCCACAAGATTAAAAAAAATCACCATAGGAAAATATTTATTTGATTCATATTGGATTTGAGGTGCTACCATATTTGTTTCATTAGTTTTTCTCTCTATCATCAAGAGGAACAAGCCTCTCCCTCTCACTAGCCTCTCCCTCTCACTAACTTTGTTTGTTTGATATCAATATCAAAATCTTGCACCTTAGCTACCTAGGTGCCTCTCACTAATTTGATCTCATGCTATGTTAGAATTGATTTTACTATAGTGTTAGGTACATAGATTTTAGTATGTAAAGATAAAATGTAGTACCTAAAAACTTTGCTTGCTTTGACTACAACAAAGGCATGTTTCTCCATATGTGAATATTTTAGTTTAAATATTTTCAATGGCTAGGTCATGAAAGATATTGGGGATTAAATACCCTAATCATTATTTTTTAAGAGTATGGCTGACATACTATGCTTAGAAGAATAAAAATAGAGAATGAATTCTTTACTAAAATCTAGGGAAACCAACACTAGAGCTTTAGCTATAACTGCTTTAATCCTTTCAAAAGCCAACTTACCTTAAATATTCCATTTTAATTCTTACCTCTTTTTCATCATGTTATAGACATGGCAAGTCAACATAGCAAAATCATAAATGAATATTCTAATGAAATTGATCTTAGCAAATAATGAATGCACTCCTTTCTTGGACACAGGCATAGGTAAACTCTAAATAATTTTGACTCATTCTAGATCAATATTTGTCTCCTCCTTTGAGACTATGTGACTAAGAAGTTTTAATTAAGTCAAAATAAATATTGATTTTTTGGGATTTATATAAATCCCATGTCTCTTACATTGGCTAAGTACTTCTTCTAGATCAACCAAGTGATTACCTATCTTTTTGGAAAAGACTATAAAATCATCAAGGTATACCACTATACTCTTATTCTTAAGATGTTTAAGTGCCATATCCATTGCTCACTAAAAAGTTGAGCTTATATTGATAATCCCAAAAGGCATCTTATAATAAGAAAATGCCCCCCATGACATTGTAAAATCTATTTTGTAATGATATTCTTCATCTAATTTTATTTGATTGTACCCTAAAAATCCATCCATCATGGATAACATCTCTCAAACTATAACTAGTTAAAATTTGTGATCCATAATGGGAAATGGTTAGTTATTTTTTTGAGAGGCTTGATTTAGATTGTGTAAATCAACTCATAAGCATATTTATTTATTTTTATTTCTCATTGGGATAATGTTAGCTAACCATTCTGAATGGTGAATTGGATAGATAATCTCAGCATTAAGAAGATTCTATATTTTAGTGTAGATAGTACCTGAGATAGTTGGGTTATGGTAGTGTATCTTTTTCTTTAAATTCTTCACTTATTGCTAAAGTGGAATATAATATTGTACCTTATCTATCTAGAAGGTCTTCAGGTCTTTGTAGGACAAAGAAAACACATCAATGTATATTGTGAGAAGCTCGATGAATGCTTCCTTTTTCTCTTGAGAGAAATATTTACCAATTTTGACCATCCTAGGCTCTTCTTCACTACCTAGATAAATTTATTGTACTTCTGAAGAGGAACTATCACCATATTCTTTATTTTTCTTTAAAAACTAGTCATGCTTGTCAAATATTTCTTCTAGAGAAACTAGCCCTTTAGGGATCTTATTTCCCTTCAATTGAATTATATCTTGACTATTAGTAAGTTTAGGGTTAGTGATACCTATTGTCATCTAACGTGGAAATGATCTAATTATTTTAAAGCATAGTTCTTCAAATTTATATTATTCCCCAAAGAATACATCTATTTGCTTGTCATCATTGAAAACTTGTCACTAGTCAACATTATCCAGGACCTTTGGATGGTAGACCATCTCTACTTTATAGCTACCTTCTCAATAGAGTGTTGGTTGTTGAGATGGCCTAATTAAAGATATAGTAACTGCAAGAGAATTAACTCTGGGGTTCTAATCTTGAGGAACTGAGTTGATTGAGAAAGCTACAAAGTCAAGTGTTTCACTTAAAACTTGATCATAGTAATTCCTTAACTTGTCTTTTTTCACTTGATATTGGTCATAGATTTGTCTTACTATTAACTTAGCATCACCTTATGCATTTAGGAGTATTACTCATTTTTTATTTGCTTGTTTAAGTCCTAACATAAGTGCCTCATATTCTACTATGTTGTTAATATTTTCAAACATTAGTTTATAGGAGTGAGGCAATACTTTACCATTAGGTGATATCAACACCATGCCAACACCTGAACTAAAAAAACTACAACTACCATCAAACTCTAGCATCCATATCTTATTTTCTTCTACTTCCTCTTGTTTTCATATTTCTTTGCCTAATTTGAGGTAGTAGAATCCATGGTTTGGTTCTTCAAAAGGAATCTGTAACCTTGGATAGTTATACTTTGAAACCATGTACTTGGGCTTATTTTTAGGCTCAAGTTTTTTATTTACTCCTTTGATTGGAATGTGAGCACATGACCAATCCATCTTGACATCTCCACCTAGATCCTTGAATAAGTTTTTACATCGCAACATTCCATAATGGACATAAATATCTATAATTAAAAATTTTATTTTGAGTATTTTATCTAAAAAAGATTATAAGATAGCTTGGGCATCTTTGATTTGTCCAATCATGGGAACTTGTCTATCCATCAATTAACATTTTCCTATTGTCTTAGTCAAAGTGAGGCCAAGGGAATCATCTAATTTAGATGGCATTACATTATCTGAGGATCCAAAGTCCAACATATAATTACTCAACTTTAACCCTTTAATCAAAAGAGACACATAAAATGGATCTATCCTTTTAGATATGCAATCAAATGTGGGAGAAGTAGCTACACCATTTTTCTGGGAAGGAAACTATTTGGGAGTAGGTAAGATTACCTTTAGAGGCATTGGATGAATTATTTGACCATTTAATTTAAATGTACTTGAATATTCTATTCAATTGATTTGGATAAGACCTAAAGTACATAGCTTCTAACATTTTAATTTTGGTTTTATTTATGTGATCAATTATGTTAAAAAAGGGGATGAATGCAGATAAAGTAGGATTAGTTTAAATACTATGAGTTATTGGCTTATGAGTTTGAGAAGAATAAGTTACATACTTATCTTTTAGAGATAAATAATAAGGTAGAGGACTAATTTTAAGAATGCTTACATCTGATATAGAGTCTCCTTTCTCTTTCTCTTTCTCTTTGGAGGATTTTTCACTAGCTTGCTGAGTCTATGACATTGTAAACACTATAAAATAGTGACTATGATCTTCTTCAAATGCTTCTTCATAATCACTTTTTGATTGATATTCACGATATCCTATGTTTGAGTCACCAATAGGATCTACAAATTCATCTTCATCAATAAGAATTTGATGAGTATCATCAATCATCTAATCTTCTTCATTCATCTCAACATGATTTTTGGGATCATCTTTAATTGCCAATATTTTTGTAGGACCATCAATGTGGTTCCTATTTTGATTATTAAAATTACATGCAGGTGCATTCTTAGTAGGGGCACCATGAGTACCTTGAGAAATTTATATTTTGACTTGTATCAAGTCATTAGCCAACTTTTGTAATAGGGGATCAATGGTTTGTGAAGTGTTTGAAGTATAAGAATCACCCTTAAAAGTTGTTTTCTTAAATTTTCCATATATTATCAAGTCATATTTAACTTTTGTAGCAATATTTTGAGTTGATACTAAATAAGCCAGATGTGTTTATCATAGCTGATATCTAACCTATGGTAATTAGGTGATGAAGAAGCATTTTTTATTATCTCCAGTGGGTAGGGAAACTTGAGGAATTTTATATAGTAATATATGGAACTTGGCAAAGAAATATTGCATGTGATCATGTGGTTCCTTCTTGAGCTAAGTTAGTTGTGTAAGAAATAAATGTGAATCTTCTATATCTTTGAATCTCTTTTCAAATTTCTCATGCATGGTGGCCCAATTAACTATAGTTTAAGGAGCCAAATGGTAAAACCATTTTGTAGCTAAGTCATCCAAGGTCTCAATAAAAAATGTGACTAAGAAATCTTGATGCTCAAAGCCAATTAATCCACAAGATACAAAGAAAGCATCCAAGTGCTCATATGGATTTTATTTTCCATTGCCTATGAATTTCAATAAATTCTTTCTTGACCCCTTTGGCAAGGCATTAGAGGAAGATTCAAATTTAGTGGGCCAATCACTAGCCCCCAAGGGATGGGAAGTGGTTACACCATTATTCTAGGAATAAAGAATCGAGGATTGGTAGATTTAATTATTCCTAAGGAATTGTGTTATAGTTTATTCATATGAGTGTTTTGTTATTTCATAGTTGAGGGACTAGCTTTTCATGTTCTATCTTGAATAGGAAAGCTAAAATTAAACTGCTCTTACAATTCAAAAAAATCATCTTGTTGGCCTTGAGCTCTCCTTATTCTAGTAAAAGGTCAATTTGCCAATTTAAAGTGTAAATGTTATTTTGGGGATTACTCAAGCAATTTGGTTTATAGGCAAAGACTTGGGTAGTGGTTAATTTACATAGAACAAGTTTAAGATAAACAAGGCATTTAGATAAAATGTAACTTTTGAACATGCAATAATTCAATAAATAGTGATGTGTCTATTTTTATAAAGTGGAGTTAGACTTAGCAAGGACACACTTTACTTAGAGGTGTGGAACTTAATTTAAATGTATTACTTAAGATGAATGGTTTGAAAAGCATTAAAATTTTATAAAATTTAACATTAACTTCTCCTATCTTGACTTAAAGGAGTAATCTATTTTTAGATCTAGGAGTTTAATTCTTTATTCTCCATAAACTATTGGATAGATATTTTGTAGGCTGTCAAAAATACGTAAGCAGTCATGGGATTAAATCCCCTTCATTTAATGGTGAATATCCCATATGTTTATGTCTATTTACTTCAAATTATCCACTACACTTAGTTATTCATATGTTATATAGATCATGTGCAAGTTGTCTTATTTTTTAGGGGTATTACTTTAATCATAGAGTTCATGAACTATAACAAAGTGATTTTTTAGAAAGTAAGCAACTATTTTAGAAAATGTATAAATAAATTTTGGGAAATTGATAATGAAAGACTAGAACACATGTGAAGAAAGAAGTACTTCAAAATAAGTAGTTTTATAGAGCTTATTGAATCTGTAGAAGTAAATAAACATTCAAAGATGATAATATCTTTAGTAATGACTAAGAAAGACTTGATTTCACATTTAGATTTAAATATAACACAAATTTTACCATTTTCATATTCAATATTAACCAAATGATTGCCTGAGATGCAAAGTTCAACATAAAACAACTTCTTTCTCATTCACTTTAAACCAATTTCATACAAAATAAAAAATCTAAAATCTAAACACAAAGTTTTAGATTGTTTTAATTACAATTTCTATGCAAAAATTACCATCCTCTTGTAGGCACTCAAGATTTAACTTATATTTATATGATTTTATAAGACAAAGACACATAGGAGACAACTCCTTCAAAAACCATGCATTATGCTAAAAAATCAAAATGGTTGAGAGGCATCTTCCTCAAATTTATTCTATTTGGCATGTAATGACTAATGACATGTAGTATTTCTTTATCTCACTATTTGGATTGAAAACAACTACTTTACATGTCAAGTAACATTCACTCAATTAATTTAATTTTACTAAATGACTTCAAGTAATGGTATTTATCCAAGCTACTTGAGTCTTAAAATTTTACAAAAGTAATATACCTTGAAAATTAAGTCAACTAAATGACTTTAATTGAATTAATTACCACTAAGAATGCTACTTTAAAAATACAATGGAAGAAAATAGAAATAAGAAAGAAGAAATTACTAAGAAAAAGAGTAATAATAATTATTCCACATTATGGACTTTGGATCTACACTTATATTTATATTTAATATGCTAATATATCATCAAACATATTGTTTCATCATTTGGTTTAGCAAGTGATTGCCTTTTAATATCAAATATTAGCATTTATCTTTACAACCTCTTACTATGAGATTTCATCTTTTCAATTTTTGGTTCAAGCCTCTTAATTTCATGTTGACATTTGATTAACTCCATTATAGATTTAGATGTGAAAGGAGTTGCACCCTTTTCAATTATTTTATTGAACTACTGATATAACTATTTATATGTCCTTGTAATGTTATTAGAATAAATGTTAGTGAGACCAAAGAGACAATCTTCTAGATTCACCTTTTCATTACAATCTTCTTCTAAAGTCTTCATTTCTTCACACATTCCCTCAAGAATGCACTATAAAAATATATGAGATATTATTCCTTTTTTACCTTCTTTATTGATCCTTCAAGGACAATCCTATCTTCAATCAAAAATTTATCACTCAAAGTAATTATTTTTTACAGACTCTCTTGCTGCAACTTAAAAATTCCAATCTCATTCTCTATCTCCTTCATTATTACCTTTATCTCAGCTAGTTTATTTACAATATTATCATGAATACCTAAGATCTTAGGGAAGAGCTTATATGAAGTTTGATGCATCTTTTTGATCTATTCATCCATGGCCTTATCCTTATCTCTAGTTTCTTCTACCTCAGTTATTACTTGTTGGCCAATTAAATATCCTAAAATAATTGATTTTTGTGGAAAAGACCTTGCAACTTTGAATGTTATTTCAAAAAACTAGGCATTTTATTCCTTAAACTTGTCTTTGGTAGCCTTCTCCTCATCAAGCTTATTAAAAAAGTGTCAATTAGAGTTTGTGTGTCTTGATTTATGCCTTCTAAGGTAACTTCTTCAAGAGATATCTTTATAACTATTAAGTCACCTTCAGTGACTTCACCTTTTCTCATGCCCTATGGTGGAACTCATACCTCTATAAATGTATTTCCTATAGGCTCAATTATCAATTTTGAAGTTAACTTAGTAGATTTAGGCTTCTTTCCCTTATAGTCAAGACTTTTCAACAAAATCAAGTCAATTTCTCTCATATTTATCACTTCTCTAGACTTAGGGTTGTTTGCATTGCCAACCAAGAAGAGAAATCTATAATAGTAGAAGTATCTATATGAATCATCATATGTTGCTAGTTATTTATCACCATTAGATATTGACAAGAAACTTTTTATGTCTCTAGAGTAGCTTGAACAATAGTAGAAGTGATTTTTTTGTCTTTTCCCTTCTCTTTCTCAACTTTGTGCATTTTATCTTTATCCTTTTTTGGTTCCATTTCCTTTTATTTCTCTTTGACTTTCTCTACAACTACTTCTATCTCTTTTTATTTTCCCTTCTCTAACTCTTTTGCTTCCTCTACTTCTTGCTTATCATGTTCAACTTTCTTCATTATCTCAACTTCCTTTACCTTTTCAGCCATTACGCCTTCTATGGCTTCCTTCTCAGGTTTGGCGAATTCATTTTTATTTTTATATAGTGTCTCTTGAGATGGGGTTACCTCTATAGTAGTTAATTTTTCTCTCATTTTAAATGGTACGTTTATATTCTAAATGAGTTGGAGGTGGAGCAGTAGGCGGGGAAGTTGGAGGAGAAGGAGGAGGAAGAATATCAATTTCCTTTTGAATGGGTTTGTTTGAAGGTTTGATGCCATGAGACTTTGAATTTGTCATAAGTATCAATGGATATATGGTAGGTGTATTAGAAGTGGGAATAGTGGGAATAGGAGTAGTGATGTTAGTATAAGAGAGTAATGGAAGTGTGGAAACAACTAGTTAAATTGGCTCTTTATCCTTTACTACAAAATATGTGTTATCAAAATTTATCTTTAACTTAAAATTCTTTATGGGTCCTTGGATATTTTCTCCTTGCACTTTTTATTTTCCATTTTGACTCATATGAGTAGTTTGTTTCATAAACTCCTTCATACAATAGGCTTTGTTGAGCAACCATATGGAATTAATGGATAAAACATTTGAAGTTATGTTTTTAATAGTCTTAATTTGGGTTTTATTAAAAATAATATCTAAAAGTGGGGTATTATCCCCACCTACTACATAATAGGCATCAGTGGTTACAATTCCATCATCCTCCATGTCCTTAGGAATTGTGACTAGATCAAAAGTATGAATTTATTCAATAGTTAACCTATTATTATCCTTTATTCTCACATAAAACTCACACTTGAATTCAATCCAATAGTCCTCAAGTGAAATAATATGTATATACTCAAGAAAAATTATATTCTGGGCTACATCTCTGTAATCAAAATTGGTACAAGAATGCACATGTAAAAAGATATGAGGTATTCTTCTTGTTTTACCTTCTTTATTGATCCTTCAAGGGAAATTTTATCATCAATTATAAATTTCTCACTCAAAGTACTTAGTCTTTACAGACTCTCTTGCTGTAACTTAGAAATGCCAATCTCATTCTCTATCTCCTTCATTATTACCTTTATCTTAGCTATTTTATTTACAATATTAGCATGAATACCTAAGACCTCAAAAAAGAGCCTATATGATGTTTGATGCATCTTTTACATATATTCATCCATGGCCTTATCCTTATCTCTAGTATCTTCCACCTTAGTTATTACATGCTAGCTAATTAAATCTCCTAAAATAATTGATTGTTATGGAAAAGACCTTGTAACTTTGAATATTATTTCAAAAAACTAGGTATTTTGTTATTTCAACTTGTCTTTGGTAGACTTATTCTCATAAAAATCATTAAAAATAGTTTCAATCAGAGTTTGTATGTCCTCCTTTGGGCCTTTTATGGCAACTTCTCCAAGAGATATCTCTGTAACTATTAAGTCACCTTTAGTGACTTCACCTTTTCTCATGCCCTATGGTGGAACTCATACCTCTAAAAATTTATCTCTTGTAGGCTCAATTATAAATTTTGAACTTACCTTATTAGATTTAGGTTTATTTCCATTCAAGTCAAGACTTTTCAACAAAAACAAGTCAATTTCTCTCAGATTTATCACTTCTCTAGACTCGGGGGTTGTTTGCATTGCCAACCAAGAAGAGAAATCTATACTAGTATAAGTATCTATATGAATAACCAGTTGTTGCTAGTTTTTATCACCATTATATCTTGAAAATAAATGTTTTATGTCTCTGGAGTAGCTTGAAAAATAGTAGAAGCAATTTATTTGTCTTTTCCCTTCTCTTTCTCAGCTTCATGCATTTTATCTTTATCTTTTTCTAGTTCCATTTCCTCTTCTTTCTCTTTCACTTTCTCTACAACTACTTCTATCTCTTTTTCTTTTCCCTTTTCCAATTCTTTTTTTTCCTCTACTTCCTCCATATCATGTTCAAATTTATTCATTGTCTAAACTTCCTTTATCTTTTCAACCATTACCTCTTATATGGCTTCCTTCTCATGATCAACTGCTTCTTTTTTATTTTTTTATATTGTCTCCTAAGATGGGGTTACCTCTATAGTAGTTAATTTTTCTATCTCATTATATATGTTGGGTTTATATTCTAAATGATATGGAGGTGGAGAAGTAGGTGGGGAAGTTAGATGAGGAGGAGGAAGAACATCAATTTCCTTCTAAATGGTTTTGTTTAAAGGTTTTATTCCATGAGACTTTGGAGGTGGCATAAGTATCGATGGATCTATGGTAGGTGTAGTGGAAGTGGGAATAGTGAGAATATGATTAGTGGTGTTAGTAGAAGAGAGAAATGGAGGTGTGAAAACAACTAGTTGAATTGGATCTTTATCCTTTACTACAAAATATATGTCATCAACATTTCTCTTTAACTTCAACTTCTTTATGGGTCCCTAGATACTTTCTCCTTGCACTATTTCTTTTCCCTTTTGACTTAAATTAGTAGTTTGTTTCATAAAATCCTTCATACAATAGCCTTTTTTAAATAGCCATGTGGAAGTCATGGGTAGAACATTTGAATTTATGTTTGTAATAGTGTTAATTTGGTTTTTACCAAAAATAATCTCTAAAAGTGGGGCATTATCCCCTCCTAATTCATAATATACATCACTAGTTACAATTCCATCATCCTCCATGTCCTTAGGAATTGTGGCTAGATCAATATTAAAAATTTATTCAATATTTAACCTACTATTATCATCTCTTCTCACATAAAACTCATCATTGAATTCAATTCAATAGTCCTCAAGTGCAAGAATATGTATGTACTCAAGAGAAATTGTATTCTAGGCTACATCTCTGTAATCAAAATTGGCCCTAGATTCAAAATGGGTCTAATTGTAATTATGGTATATCTCTTTTTGTACATTCATTTCTTTGTAAATTCTTAGAAAATGGTAATGATCAATAAAAATATAAAAATTTATAGTGGGATGGTGAGCCTTTGACTGTAAGTCATGTAATTCAATAAGCCTCCTACACAACTCCGTAAGAATCCACTTATCACTAAGGTATCTAGGTAATTTGATCGATGTGCTTGAGAAAATCCCAACTTTGATATATGTGAAATTGAGGAATTGAATGAAAATTTACCAAAAGTGGGAGACTACATCCCATGCTACATTAAATACTCTCTTGTGTTTCAGAGCCATATTTAACTTGCAAATTATTTCATAGAAGAATCCATCATTCACTATCTTATAATGCTTGTAATACTTAGAAAGAACCAATTGAGGATAATGTTCATATATTGGCTTAGTTTCTAGCATCCCTTTTGTATTTAGCTTAGAAAAGGCTCCAATTGAAGATATAACATATGCTAGATATGAGGTCATCTTAAAGTCAAAAGTCTATAATACATTGCTCAACTAATACTCCATTTTATCACTTATCATCTTGGCCCATTAAATCACTACACAAATCCTATTGACATCAATGGATATAATGTACACATACATCCAAGATGAAAATCATTTGCCATTATTTTCTCCATTAATTATACATAACAACTAAGTAATATTATATACTTCCTAAACCAAGTTTGATATTACTATCTGATTTGTAAATCTTGAAGCTTGCTTAGATATCTTTAGGTAGCTTGTGTTCATTATCTTAATGCACTCCACTATCTTATTTTCCCATGTAATTTGAGCTCTTTCTATTGTCACATCTAGGATTTTAGATGTGGCTGAGATCTTTAAATAATAGTAAAAATATTAAACATCTAATGTTATCACTACATTACTAGAGACATCTCTACAGTCTTAGTAAGGGATTCATAGTACTTGGCACATACTAAGACAAATTTATGAAGTTGATCTAATCTCAAGAAAGATAAAACATGTATAATCCCACTATTAGTCAATTCTTGCATGAGTGGAGTCTTTACTATAGCCTCAAATATCTCTAACAAATTAGTCACGGATACATTCCCCATATCTATATCACTTATTTCAATCAACTTGGAAGTGATACACGATTCAATAAGATACCTCTTATACTCATATTTCATATTTGGATCTCTTAGATTTTATTTTACCCTTCCTACTTGTCTTTGGTATTTCCTCAAGTCCTAATTTAGGGATTTATTCAATCTAAGTTGCTTGCAATTCCATTCCAACTATTTATTCTTTTTATCCTTCTAATCTTGACATTATTTCTGACTAACTCTAGATGAAATTGATAAGTTCTTCTCAACACTTAGTAACTGCTCCAACTACTTTAGAAATGTTTAATAAAAGAGTCAACTTATTGTTTTAAATAGTACCTATAAGCAAGCTTTAGGTTTTAAGTAGTAAAAAGTCTAGAAAAACCCAAGTAACTAATAATAATCAATAGAGTATCATAATCTTAGTTCAGTTAAGATGATATGTAGGTGTTAATCATTCAAGATTCTGGGTAGGCATGAGAAACATCAAGTTTCTATTGAATAGTTACTTGAGTTTGGGACTCCAAGTAAGTAGTGAGTCATGAATAATATGGGTCTCCTAAGGGTAACTACTTCATGTTTATTCAGGCGAGTAACTTAGGTTGAGAAACCTGAAGTAGAAGTAACAAGTAATTATTATTCTAAGTTCCACTCATGTAGTTATATGGATTTCTCAATGTTATAGACTTTGAATTTACTCATGCAAGTAACTTGGGTTGAAAAACCAATAGAAGTAGAAGTAATGAGTTGTCATGAATTTGGGCAAGCAATAGGTTAAGAAAAACCTAGGTTGGTAGGACATTTTTAGGGTCTCAAGTTTCTTGAGGTAAATTCTTCTTGGGAACCCAAGTAAGTAGTAATGGGTAATCTGGGTTTCTCATCTAGTTTTAATTGATAGGATTTTTTAATCTAGGGCTCAATATTTGTAGTATTTTGAAGGGGTTTTTCACATACTTAGTATTTTAGGAATTATTACAATGTTTTTACAACACTACTCAAGAATGTAAAAGTAAAAAATAGATGCAATTAAAATAAGCACAAATAGTATAACCTTCATAATAACTACTAAAAAATTACCAAAGAAAAATGAGAAGAAAATGATCAAGATGGAGGCATAAAAACAAAGGAATAAGATCTAAGTCCCTTAAACACAAATGAATCATGAATATTTCAATCAAAAATCCCTAAAAAATATCTAATAACATAGCTTAGGGTTCATAGGCACAACATCTTGGTCAAACAACTTGAATGCCAGGTGGGAAATAAGGTGGAATTCAATGATATTTATATTTTCCAACACATTAATGACATGTAGTGGACACATGTGAGGAATCCATGTAAGCCCTTGTATTTTTATTAGGTTTCTCAAAATACTTCACTTAATTTTTATTTTTGGAGTTAAGCATATTCACAATCTTGAGTTGGTCTCAACTAGCGAGTACTTCAGGTTCATAAACCTCTGTTACTTTTACTTGTGGCTTTCGGTAAGTAAAGATATTTCAAAAACCTAGTTTTATTTATGTAGTGTTTGATGGATTTTTAGGACTACTTTACTTATCTTTTGAAAAGTAAAGTTATTTGGTAATTATGGTTTGAACTAGATAGTGCAACTCAGACTTATGGGACTACTTTTCTTTTTGTTTAATAATTTAAGTAGCTTATAGAACCCGAGTTGTATTGGAAATGAACCCAAGCACTTAGCTATTTTGATCTTCTAGGAAAGATGAGTAAATTAGTTTTTCAATGATGGCCTTTGATATATTTTTTCAACCTTCTAGAGCAATTTTTAATCAATTAAGAAAAGAAAGGATCAGAACAAAAAATACTCAAGACTAAGGCTTTATTTAGGGGACTAGCTTAATAAGGACAACTGACTCACATAAGACAAAATGCAAAATTTTAAATAGGAGAATTCCAATATTTCTAAGTGTGAAATTTTGGGGACACCACATGTCATGGTGGACCATGAACATATTTTAGTGTGGTGTAAAGAGTATGATTAAATAAAAGATATAAATCACAAAGAACATCATGGAAGGGAATACATGTAGAAAAGGGGCACGTAAGTGGAAGTGCATAAGGAAAACTGGATATGTAAGATGTGACATGTTACTGAAATGAGAAGTCAAGATAAATAAATTAGGTTCTTACCTTATAAATGGAAAATTTTAAATTATTTATAGCTATCATGAACTTTAGAAAAGGGTAGGATGGGATAGATGCATTAAATGTGATAAAATAATGTATAATGGGAAGTGTGACAAATAGACATCATGGTAATAAAATTAGAATAATTAATGAGTGAAATGATGGATAAGGTCATGGGGAAGAAAATGTGGATTAACCCTAAAAGTTATCAAAGGTTAACTAGTCATCATTTTAACACTTTACTATTGCTAGTTCATGAATTTATAAATCCAAGAAGAGAATTTTAAAGCTTCTAGAAGATCATTTATCAAATTTTAGTGACCAATTTAAATTTTTTGAAGTAAGGTAATCATAATCAACATATAAATTTGTGTAATATATATTAGATTAGTATAGTTTAATGAATTTTATGTTGTAGGTGTTGACATCTGCCATTAAAGGATGTTGAATTATGAGAGCTGAGGGGATTAGAAAAATTAGTCATGTATTATTTATGGAGGATTAGATAGTTGTGACTCAAAATTAAATCTCTTGGGAGGGTGATGAAACCAAATAAGAAGGCCCAATAAAGTGAACCATTTCTTGTGATTCATTAGGAAGAAGAGTTTGAGTTCATAGAAGCACAATTAGTTTTGATAAGAGAATAAATATCTAGTGAATTTAGAGTGTAAGAAGAAATATCACCACAATAGACTAAGAAAACATAAAATAAGGAATCTAAGATGGAATTCAAAGTAAATAATAAATAAATAACAACTCTTCCACCCCCTATATTTATGAAAGAAATGTAGTATTCTGAGTCTGTGTCGTACATAGAGAAGTGGGAGTCTAATATAATAACTTTGCAAGTATTTGACCATGACCATTGTCAACTAGGGAATGAATTTGAATTAAAACATAATTATAGAGACCATAAATGTTTTTAATCTTACTCTTTTCAATAACCTCAATGATGTCAATTTTTTTTAGTTGTTCAATCTATCTTAATTTGGGAAACTCATGGACATTGTAAGGTTTGTTATTCTATGTATTTATGAAGATTACTTTTAAATTATAGGGCATAGGATGAGGATAACTATATCTAGAGATAGAAAATTTATATTTATATAGTTCTTGAGAACTGATCTTAATGTATATTTGGAGGATCAAGAAGAGATTAACAAAATAATGATGGTTCTTGAGTACAAGATGGACACACTATGTATATAATTAATCTTCAAGATCCTGACCTTAATGTGGCTATGTGCATGGATATGACCAAGATTTGAGGCATGGGTAGGTGTAAATAAGTATATATGGAACACTTATATGTAGCCCACCAGATAACATAAGGGGTCAAGTATAATTATCCCTAATATTTGATCTAGTGAATTGTTGTAGATGCTAAGAAGGCCCACCACTTGCCTTGTTATAATTTTATTTGGGGAAAAAATATTTTATTATTTGTATTTAATGATATTTGTGTGTTGAATTACACTAGAGATGAGTTAAAGTGGGCTTAATCTCCAAAAAACAAGTCTCTAACCAGGTGGTTTAAAGCATTCACATGCCCTAGTACTATTACCCCTACTCACAAATCAGAGATGAATGGATGGTATAACGGAATTAAAGAAGATATTAGAAATGATTGGCACATCCTAAAGGACTTACCTATGTATATATGATACCAAGACTATTTTGTGGTGAATCAACATTTTTATTTAGTGAGCATCTGGATAAGCCCTTTAGATGGCTTGTCTAGGTGGCTCAAGCTTTTGTATGCTTTCACTAATAGGTATTTTATGAAATCTATCAATATAATATATGATTCATGCCTCTTGAATATTGATGTAGAAAATATTCGTTTTTATACTCACACTCTTAATCAAATGTATGTATATTTAAGGAAGAAGGCATATAGGGAAAAACTAGAATAAGATGATACCAACATCAAAGTCCAAAAAATGTTGGTTGGGGACTCAATTTATTTGTTGTTTTATATGTTTAATCAATTGAAGAAGACATTAGGGAGTGTTGAGGATAGGAATTAACCATTCCACCCTTGTTATAGATTGAAAGGTACTAAAAGAAATAGGTTGGGGCATGATGTCAACACGAGCACATAAATAGGACAACCTAAATGATAAAGGAGTGCCCATTCACTACCAAGAGAGAACATGCCTATAGGTCAACCACAAGGCCCTAATTCTACCACATATAAATCTATTCATTTTAAATAAAATCATTTAGTGCATAAGGATGGTGAATATGAATATAAAGTTGAAACTTCAAAAGCAACAATAGAGAGGAGACCTTCCATAAGAAAAAAAAGAGGAAAAGGATCCCTCATTAGTGCATCCTAAATAATCCACCCTTGATGACACACAAGTGGATGTTATGAGTCTCAATACTGAAGAGGGGGATGAAATAGACATAACTTTGGGCATGGGTGACCTTGACACTGATATCTTAGAGTTAAATGTAGAAATTCTTGAGTATGATCAATCTATAGGGAAGGAACCTATTGATAAATTTATACAAATAAGGCTACTAACTAAAAATACAACCCTTTCTCTTCATACCTAGTATCAATGGAATGTATCAAATTACTTGTATATGTAAGAATATTTACCCAAGGAAGACTCAACCAAGTAGACTCAGTGAGAAATATATTTTTACAATGATATATAAAATGAATAGTGCCATTGTGAACTACCTGTAGATAGTATTATTTTGTCACAAAAAGAGGTGTAACTCCATGATATAATTTGGGTGGATCCTTAGAAGTGAAAAACATCTTAGGAAATCATGACCTTTTTGAAGTTTCCTGATGAAGTGATAAGGCATAATGCCTTGAAGGAGTTTGATGTGAAATAACTTAAGAGAAAAAGTCTAGAGGTCATTGCTCTCTATTTCATTAAGTGCATAGAAAATATAAATATTGAAGAGGATTTAAGAGACATCAAGCATGAATTATAAATAAAAATGGAAGCTAGAGTGAAGACTCTAACACTTTACAAGTCAATTTTAGAATAGGAGCCATCCCTTATGGATGTATTTCTTCTTGTTGGAGATGATATTGATAAATTGGGAACCTTGGTGGATCTATTATTGAAAAAATGTAAATACCATCCCAATACTTAGTGTAAGTAAAATTGGGTGATGAATTAGTTCACTAAGGCTATCAAAGTTTATAAGAGATTTTTGACTCAATTTGGTGATACAGTTTCCATCCTTGATGGAATTTTTTTTAAAGTAGCACAACTTACTAAGATTTTGGAAATAAGGCTTAGAGTAGAATAAATCCAATACCAATAAGTGGATGAGAGAATATTAAAAATAAAATGTAGAGATTAGTGTTCTAAATATTTTCAAGATGTGGAGGCCCTAGAAAATAAAATAAGTTCTCACCATTAGGAATTAAACACTATTTTTAAAATAGTCTAAGAATAGGTTTTGATAGAGGTTACTTCAATGGAGGACATTCATAAGGATGTTTTGGCATCACTTGAGAATTTAACCATTCAATAAAGTGACTTTCTATAATAACTTGAGTATACTAAGTGACTTAAGGTGTATTCAAGGAAATCACTTCTAATATTTAGAGTGCATTGAATCATTGGGATGAAGTAAAATGGTAGGTTGATTAGATTGGACCTAAATTTTTGATGGTAGAGGGACCTAGGAATAATGTATAGTCTAGGATGGAATAATGACTTAGTATGGGGTGATTTTTGGACCTAAATTTTGTATCTATATTGGCTCAATAATTTTTGAAGATAACAACACATAAGCAAGTGTAGGTACAAGAGATACATAATGCAAATGACCATGGTGTAAAAGACCATGGAATAAAATAAATAAGTAATATGGAATAAAGAAGTATGAAACATAGAGAACCTAGGAATGTAGGACTCAAATATTAGGGAAATACTTAGGAAAGGTGTAAAAAGTAGAGATGGTTAGGGAAAATTTATCATGAACATCATAGATTAATAGTCAAGCATGAATCCAACACTAGTCTATGGAAAATAGGTGCACAATGATGAGGATATATAATAGAGAAATCATATAGGGTCAATTAGGCCTAGGTCCTTAGGAATTCCTTATTATTAGCTTACCACAACTCATTATTTTTAATGTTTATTGGTGAGTCATATTTTTGTAATTTCTTTTGTAAATTTATGGTTGAGGTGAACTATGTATAAATATCCCTTAGTTTTACTTAGTGTTGTTTTTTATCATTATAAAACTGAGGTCATTATAATCTTCGATATGACATATGAATGTAATGAAAGGAAGCTTATGTGTTGATGAAATATTTATGTAATATATTCATGAATATAATGGAGTTATTACTATTTTTTATTAGTTTGTGCCCAACTTTTTAATATTTGGTTATCTAAGTAGAAAAGGAATAGTTAGGAGTTAGACATGGAACTAAGTGTTAATTTATAATAAAGTACTTATTTTAACACCCTATATTAGTATTATAAATGAGCACACCTTCCCATGATAAAACCCATGGGAACTAGTCTTAAGTTGCATGCTTTGGATGAGCATTTAACAACATTTTATCATGTGATGTGTCAGCATGATAAGTCATTAGAACACTTTTTTTCTTAGGCATGCAACTACGGAAAATATATGATATACTAAAGGAAAATATCCTAACAAGATAACATGTATGGGATAACTACATTATTATGTCCCTCTATAGAGTATTAGTTATGTAGGTAGTGTTCAATGACAAAGGGGTGTTTGGGTCCATTTTGATTCCATGTGCCCACTAATATATTTTTAACTAAGGTCACCATGAAGATAAATAACTAGGATTTTGAAATTTAATGAAGAGTGAAAATCCATGACCTAGATATAAATTCATCAAATACAAGGCAAAAACAAAACCAAAATCATCTAGGTAGTCACATCTTTTTCTATCAAGTATTTCATAAAAGACACTTACATCAAAACCAACTAGTATAATTGATGTAATCATCTTAAGATGGATCTAGTGTCCATAACTATAGAATAATCCAATCCCAAATCTAAGCACTATTCTAGTATCATATTCTAGTCTAATTTCTACCTATTCCAAATTAACACTATGTTAGCATCAAAACCAGCTAGGCAAATCATTTATTTATCATTTACATACATACCATAGTTTTAGTTTTTATATTTATCCTATTATTAACATATGTTTATATATAAGTTTAACACACAATTGGTATGTTGTATATCTAATTATTACTTTTGTGTTTTTCATTTATTTATAACCCTTTAATAAGTCTCTAGATAAATCCAACCTATCTAGACCTTCATTTTAAGGTTAAACACTATTTTGAGATGAAACAATGAGTTTTCCTTATAAAATTTAGGTGGATCCTAGTATGTATTAATATTATTTTCAAAAATAATTTCATTTATTTTTATCAATAGATAGGAATAATTGTAATTATTATCACATGTGAAAACATTATAAGATGTTTCTAGTTATAAAAATATTAGATTATGTGAAGTTGAGACTTTTTATCTATTCAAAGATGCAAAAAAATTGTAATGTTTCTAGTATAAAAATAATATATAAGTATAACCATGAAAATCCCAATTCTTATTTTTATATTTATGTGTTTGGTAATGCATCAGTATATGATATTGTTTAAGATTATCATTAGTACTAATAGATAGATAATGTTTTGGTCTAAACTTCCTAGAGTTGTGAGAATATTATTAGATTTTTGATTATTTTTATCTTATAGTAACTTATATAACAAAACATTTTAGATAATGTCTCATGGAGGATATAGTTCACCAATAGAATGGATGAGTTATAACTATCCTTAATTTTACAATAGAGTTGATCATCATATATATGTAATTAGCCTATGGAGTGGGTACATGCATTAATAACTAACACCAAGGATGATTCATTAATATGCCATCCATTAATAACTTATTATGTTATTATAACACATCAATTAACAAATAACCCCTAAAACACTTATACAAAGTTCATATTTTTAGGGTGTTCTCCTTATGTGATGATAACCTTCAATGTTTTATCTTTGTGGTATACTTAGATGTATAGTATGTGAGACCATAGTTATAATTTTGGTTGTGAACCTTGTTGTAACTCTAGTAAGTGATCTTTATTTTATCCCATCTTAGAAAACACTCTAGAGAAGTAGATCTTCTCTAATTAGAGTAGGTATATGTTTTTAAGACT